>VANL01000087.1:0-72993 GCA_006352455.1 Brachionus sp. 'Tiscar' | reverse complement strand
ACAATTGAAAAGGAAGCTGAAAAAGTAGTGCAAGCATCAACCAGCAGTGATATAAGTAAGAAAGTAGAAGCTCCACTTAAGAGAGGTAGAGGTAGACCAGGAAAAAACTTATAAGATATTATTTTATCTGAAATTTTTTGAAATTTTTATTAATTCTTTTTTTTTTAAAATCAATTTAATAAATAAAAATAAGAGATACTTAAGTAAAATTAGTTGCTGTTTTATTTAATTTAGGAGACAGATTAATAAATATAAGTTAGGGTATTTAGTAAAATAAGAGATAGAAAAATATTAGTGATCGATTAAGTAATTTTAGAGATCGATTAAATACTACTCAGATTTATTTAGAAAATTAAATAAAAATTACATTTATAAAACTGTTATCTTCAATTAGCTGTGCAGCGATGTCTTTACATCCTTCGGATCTTATTTTCTCAGTGAATTTGATGTCATCGAAACTTTCCCAGTCTCTATATGCTAATTGATATCATATTATCAAATAATCAAAATTTAAATAGAATAAATCATAATTTAAATATTCTAATACCTGAATGAGCATACGCAGCCGCTGGAGTTGCGTGAGTTACTCGAGTAGTGGTCACTATACCAGTTGATTTTCCTGCTTTATGTGCCCATTTTAAAATAGAATCAACTTTATTATCAAAAGATGATGAACAATTGAAAGGAATAGCATGGCTAAACAAAATGAAATGATTTGAAAAAAAAACAGCTTATAAAATGAATATTTAATTACCCATTTAAACCAATTATGCCTGCCCTTGTTTTCACTCCACATAGGTATGCAGTAGCAGAACCTTAAAAAATCTTTTTATTCATTAACTTTTTAAATTAAGCATTTACCAGCACTATCAGTAGTTTGGGCATCTATGCTATAAGTCTATTAAAGGTTTATATGGTTAAAAAATAAGCAAAATGGCTTTATTTTAAATAAATTAGGCATTACTTTTGATAAAGCTAAGTCATCGAGACTTTCCATTTTAGTAACAGTTTCTTCTCCATTTAGACCTTTCATTTGACCTTTTCTAATTCGACCAGCTGTGATGGTCCCTATTCCCATTCCATCTCCCAAAAAAAGGATAATGTTTTTAGCTAAATTTTTATTTAGTTTTCGATTTAACAAATTTTCTAAAGTTTTCTTTGCGCTAATGTTCCATTTTTGAGGCTTTTTATCGGCAGACCAATCGACATAACTAAAGACTAAACGAATCAATAACAAGATAATAATTATTTGCCTCATTGTTTGCATTTAGAATAGATGAATTTATTGAAGATTCGAATGCTTTCAGCGATCTAAAATTTTTACACAATTGAAAATTATTTATTAGAAACTTTTATTTGACTAGCATGTTAAAAATTTAACGATCTTGTAATTCAGAAAAGAATCAATCGTTTTAATTTGTAATTGTTAAAGCAATATAAAGAAAGAACGCTTCAAAATATGTTGTAATTTATCAATTTAAAACCAATTGGTTTATTAAAAATAAAACATTGGATAAATATAATTAAGTTGTTTAAGGCGAAGTTTTTTTAAAGTGCTGGATAGAAGTAGTTGAGAATTTTCATCTAAACAAAAAATTTCATTTTCTTTTTCGAAAGTACTATAATATTGTTTAAAATTGTACTGATTGAATTCTTCTGAAATTAAAAGAAAAAGCACTCAAAAAAATTTAGTAATATTCATAAAATGATTTAGGAATATAATTTAGATAATTAAATTGATATTTTTTATTGTTTTTAAGACTCTTATTAAAGATTTTTTATTAAAACAAGATAAATTTAAATTATGCCCACAAAAATTAAAAAACAGTAAAAGAATTTGATTATTTTAACGGGTTAAAACAAGAAAAATCAAACTATAAATTAAAAAAAAAACTACAAAAATTTTAAAATGAGTAAATTTTTTTAAATAAAAAATTAAAATAATTTGATCAATAAATTTATTTTATAATAATGAATATTTACAAATTTATAAAATTTGCTGTTTATTTTGCATATATGGTCCGTTTTCTCCTGTTTTAATCGCGTTAAAGAAATTGCTTTTTTTTTCAATTTTTTTTTCTCTTTGGTGTTCATATTACTTAAATTTTGGGAATATTTTTTTCTTATTTTTAGACTTTTAATAAATTTTTTTTTAAAATAAATTGGATTCAGATTTAAATTTTAGAATTTTAAAGCTAATATAAAAATTAAAAGTTCAGAAAAATTTATTTTTATATGAACAGAATATCAACAATGTTTAATCATATAATATGAAAGTGTATTTGTATTTTTTTTGGCTGGGTTGAAAAGAATAAATTTCAGTATTACATTATTAAGTGAAAATATGCCAAATTTATTAAACTAATAATCAGATAGCTTTTTATCACTAATTAAAACAATTAAATGATAAGTTAGTAATAGTAGTTTAAACGGCTATCAGATACTGTATAAAAGCTGTAATTGATTCCTTTTTTTAAATTCAATTTGTTCATAATTATTTACCAAATTGTACATCTGAATCAGATCAACTCTTAATCTTGTTGTACTAAGCTAGTTAAATTTAGCCCTAACAAACGCTGTTGATAATCCAAATCACGCACTTCTGGAGTCAATTTTGTGTCAACGCTGAATTCTCTCAAGCTCATTTATGTATTTTTCTAAATAAGGACATAATGTACTGACAGCATATTCAAGCTGCGGTCTAAAAATTGAACAATACAATAAATTGATATTCTCGCTGCAAGGATACTTAAATAAATATTTATCAGTTAAAAAAGTAAATAAGCAATAATAGTAACAGTTGTTCTAGTGAAATTAAAACATTTGGTTCAGACAACCCCCTAAAGAAAATAACAGGATATATACCATTCAATTTTTGGATAAGAGATAATGATTTTAAAATTGCTTCCAGGCTAATTTCTTTTCTAGCAATTATTAGCTAGTTTTTAATAATTTTAAACTTGCTTCTATTATCTAAATCTAAATTCTTATGTAATAATTTATTTATTTATTGCTTCTTAAAGGTTCCTATAAAAAAAAAATAAAAATAATATAACAATATTCAAATATTGACTACGGTAAAATTAATATAAAGACTTATAAAAAAATTCTAATGTTTTTAAAGTTTTTAAAATTTTTTGATTTTTCTGATTCTGAAAGCTAATAAGTTACTGTTAATCACTTTTTTTAAATTTTAAAAAAATTTAGTTCAAAATTACCCGGGTGTCGTACAATTAATAAAAATTGATTTTTAAATTTTTTCAAATGTTTTATTTACAATTTTGGTAATTTAATTTAATAATTATTAGACTAACGAATAAACTTATCAAAATTGGCTAGAATCCTTTTAGTCGAATTATTTTACACATTAAAAGGAAAATGCAGGAAAACCAAAGACTAAGAGAAGAACAGTTGAGATTAAGCTTAAAGAAAAATGAAGAGTGAACGTGTAGAGAAGAAGAAGAGAAGAATATCTTGATTTTATATCAATATTTCTAAAAGTTATCTAGTGAAAAAAATTATCAATGTCAAATTACTTTAATCAAAAAAAATTCGTGTCTATCAAAATTTAAATATTATTAGTTTTTAGTTTTAAAATATTTATTATTTTTTAATTTTGAAAAAGAGTATGAAACTTTTAAAAAACATGTATTTTACAATTTAACCTTTATCCATTTAAAAATTACAGTACGTTTCAGAAATAAGTTGACAGTGTTTAGAGCACTGCTTAAGCAGCTCTAGAGCATCACTTAATCACTTGCTCTAGTCTGCTTAAGCAGTTCTAGAATTTTTTTTTTCTAGCACATCTTTAGAGCATATGTTCAAGGATTGCTTAAGCAACCTAGCGCAGCTCTTGAGCATGTGCTTAAGCAAGCTGTCAACTTATTTCAGAAACGTACTGTATTTCTATCGAGCATTATAAACAGAAATTTTTGGAACATTAAACTATTTATTTTATTACTCCAAAGCCCAAAAAAACATTTAAATCATCATTTATTGAAATTTTTGCTTTTATGATTCTTTACTTCTAATATATCACAATAAATCAAAAATTCTTTTGAAATTTTGCAATATTGAAAATTTGTATTTTATAAAATGCTATTTTTAAAATTAATTATAGCAAAAAAGCATAATCAAATCAATAACTTTTTATTGAATTTGTGTTCATTTTTTTTTTTAAATCTAAATGAATAATATATGTAAAATTTGAATTTTATTTAAAAATATATATTTTGTATTTTTATTTTTAAATAATCAAATAAATGAAGTGTTAATCAGTCTTTAAAAAAGATAAGGGGATGTTGATTAACCTTGAAATTATAAAAAAAATTATAATTATAATTTATTTGTGTTCATTTTTTTTTTAAATCTAGATAAACTGCTGTTCAATGGAGAAAAACTAATAAAAATGCATTAGCTAAAAAATTTATTATTATTCAATTAATTTATTATATGATTCAGTACCCAATTGCTGGTGCCGAATCTTTACAGTATTTTTGTGTAAATTAAAAAATAAACATTATAATGGCTTAAATTTAATTAGTCTAATTAAATAATTTTTATGCAAAAATGCAAAATTTTATAAAAATATCAAAAACTTTTTGTCAATTAAAAAATTTACTATAAAATAATTGAAATGTTTTTAAAAACCACGCTCTGTTTCGCATGACCAGTAAAAATTTCTATCAAATGGCCCAATGCATGATGCATAAGCCATTGCGTGAGCTATGAAAGATTGTTCAACAGTTCTTGAAAATAAATTTAAAACTGATTGCATAAAATAGTTATTTAAAATACCCCTCAAACAAATGACTCATTGGTCCTTTGGCGAAAATCGCTACATCTTCTCCTCCATGTGTTTCATAATTCATGAAGACACCTGATTCTTGATGGTAATCAAGACCAGCTAAACAAAAAAAATATATCTCAAAGCAATATTTATTTAAAATATTACTGGTTTCTTTTTCAGTTAAATTTCTTTTTCGAATTTCTGTCAAACCACCAGGACCATTTCCATAGGATAAAGATGTAAATGTATAACCTGCTGAACTTAATTCACCATACTCAACACTTCTTACTAGACCAAGAATTGGATTGCCTCTTTTCGAGTATCCGCCAATATTAAATCTTGAAAATTTAAAAATTAATAGGATATAATTTTTCAAATAATTTTTTTTATCAATTAATATTACTCATGAGAATGATCTGCAGTTACGACCATCAAAGTTTCCTCTTGATCAACTATGTTATTCGCTAATCCTATTGCATTATCAAAAGCAACAAATTCTTCAAGGGCCCTTTTAGCATTTGAATCATGGTGAGCAATATCAATTTTTCCACCTAATTAAAAGATAAAAAACTTAAATTAATCAATAAATAATTAAGATTGATTTACCCTCTACTAATAAAAAGTATCCGTTTGGATTAGTGCTTAATAGTTCAATTGCTTTTTCAGTCATTTCTACTATACTTGGCTCATCTATGTAATCTTGTGCTACTCGATCGACTTCGTATTTCATATGATCCCAGGCCAATATGCCCAAAACATGCTCATATTCATTTGGCTTCAGATTTTTAAAATCATTTAAATTCCATACAAATTTATGAGTTTTATTCATAAGCTGCATTTTATCATGCCAATCATTTATTAAATTTCTATTATCTATTCTTTCTCCACTCTTGTCCAATTCATGATAGTCACGATCTTCCTTGCGCAAAAATTTTCTTCTTCCTCCTCCAAAAATTACATCAATATAAGAATTATCATCAATTAATTGTGCTGCTATATCCTTGCAGCCATTTAGTTGATGAGTTAAATTAAATATTTTTCCATCATAAGTTTCAAACTAAATAGAAATTATAAATAAATTTAAATTTAAATTAAAAATTAATGCTTACATTTCGATAAGATGTATGTGCATAAGTTCCGGCAGGAGTCTATGAATAGAAATACAGTTTTTTTTTTAATTTAAAATTTTTTTATCTACCGCATGGGTGATTCTAGTAGTGGTAACGATTCCAACTGATTTTCCGGCTTCTTTAGCCCATTTTAGAATTGATTTTACTTTATAGTTTTCAAGCTGAGGCGAGCATTCTCTTATTTGAGCTTGTCCGTTTAAGCCAATCATACCCACTCGAGTTTTTACACCAGTCAAATATGCAGTAGCAGTGGCAGCACTATCAGTTGTTTGGCTGTCGATTCCATAGGTCTAAAAAAAAAAAATTTTATTTGAAAAAAAAATCTTAATTTTTACTTTAGACAAAGCCACATTGTCCATGGCTTCCATGTTAGTGACCTCTTCCTCACCATTTGTTCCTTTCAGTTGACCCTTTAAAATACGACCAGCAGTCATAGTTGTTATTCCCATTCCATCGCCCAAAAATAAAATTGTATTTTTTGCAAGGTTTTTATTAGGCTTGCGATTTAAAATTTTTCGCAAATTATCATGCGCGTTATTATACCATTTTTCAGTATATTTATCCTGAGACCAGTCAAGATTTGCAAAAGCAAGCGCAAAAAAATTTACTAATAAAAAATAGTTAAAATTCATTTTAAAAAAAAAAAAATTTGATTTTATCTATATTTAACAAAAAAGAAATTAAACAGGCTCTCGCCATATCTTTTTCAAATTATCAAGCCATTTTACTAAGCAAATAGTCATTCAAAAATCTTTTTAATATTTTAAGCACTTCTCTAAAATATGACAGTGAAAAGGTAAATAAAAACTTTTTAAATCCATTTTTAAATTTCATTTAAGGATTCTATTATAGAAACAACAAGTTTTTATACAAAATTAAAAAGCGAGTGCTATTAAAAACATAAACTTGACTTGGTTATGAAAAATTATTTTTAAGTGAAATATCTAAATAGGATCAATCCTCGTAAAATTAAAATAGGACTTATAAGAAGTTAATTTCGTTTTTGTTTTTTTAATTCAAGTTGGAGTGAATTATATTTGAAAAAAATTAGTTTTATTAAGTTAAGAAAAAGCTCAAAAGTATGTTCAAACTAGAATGAATTTTATTCAGTTTTATTAAATAAAGAAAAAGCTTAGAAGTAGGTTCAAAATTTTTACATGCTTTTGTTGTGATAAAAAATTTTTTTGATATTCTTTTTAATTTTAACAATGTTATCGTTAATGCAAAAATAAAACATTTCATATTAAATTCTAGCTTTTTATTTTATCTCATTTAATTTTAAATTAAATCAAGAGGTGAGACATCTTGTACACAAAATTTTGCTCTGCAAGTAGGACAAGTGGCTTTTGAACTCAACCAGCTTGTTGGTTCAGACTGATTTTGCCTATAGGCGAACCATTTACCCATGCATTCAAGACACCACATCGGTCGGCACGAACAAATGCGGCAATCACTGTTTTCTCCACAAAGCTTGACCAGTTTTACATCAGCCAATTTTTTCATACAACCAATACAGTTTTCTAATTCCTAAATTAAATATTCTATTAAAAATTATACATGTAATTTTTCTTAAATACCTCTCTTTGGTAGATAGTACTTTGATTAGTCATGACTTGCTCACGAAACGAGTCGATAAACATTTCAGGAAGACTCTGTTTTATAATAATATCACAAGTCTGCCGAATTGGTAAAGAAAGTTTTTCACAAAATTCTTGGTATTCAAATGAACTTAGACGAAAAATAAATTGTTCAAAGCTTGGATCATTCAAAGGCTTAGCTACAAGTTTTAACAACTGTCTTCCCATAGAGCCATCAGTAGTTATGTTTAAATCAATTGCTCCGGTTAAGGCAACGTCTAGATTAGATGTTGGACAAATTTTCAGCGAGTATAAATTCACTTTTATAAGCCAATTATCTGTCAGATAAACTCGATTATAGAATGAAGTACCACTGGAAAATTTATCAAAATGTCTAAATTCATTGTTGATTTGAGAAGCAATTTGTTTCCATTGACCATTAGGTGAAAATTTTTTTAATTGTCGAGCTAAAGGATGATTTTCAAATGAGCTCATATACCATAAAAAAACAATTGTACCCAGGCCTACTGTGATCAGTACAGATATGGAGAAATAAATTTTCCAAAAATTATTTAAATAACTAATTTCAAAAAGTTTTAGATCTGGTTGATAAAATCCTATGACAAGAAAATATCCAACAGGTATTAGACTATGAATAGCTATTGTAATACTGATACGAATTATGTGATATTGTATAAAAAATGATTCTTCTGAGCCGAGTATAGATGAAAAGAGTGAGGGTATTGAAAAGCCAGCTGATTGAACTTCTTGAGGTGGGTGTATTAGAAAAAAAGATATCAAGAAATAAACTAGACTTTGGATCCAAAAATCATCCATCTCAATTCATTTAAAAGAAAGAGAAAGATTTTAAAATATTGAAACTCATTTTAATTATATTTTATTTTTATAAATAATTTAGCATAAGTATTTTCTTATAAGGTATACACCAAAAAATATGTTTTGTTTATATTAATAATAATAATAATAATATAGACGAACTACAGTAAATGCCCCATGTTTGATCATTTACTAAGCTTGGAGACAGTAGACTCCTAGCTATGATAGCTTATATAGTTTGTGTTTTGTCAAAGTTTTTTTTTAAAATCATTGACTATTCTAGATTCAAAAATTTTTTGTTGGTAGTTTATTAACTTCTTTAAATTGAATATTTAACTAAAAAAAAATGTAATCTTAGCTATTTATTTAGAAAAAAAAATAAAACATCGTATTGTTATTAAAAAAAGTTATTCATGTGTTTTAAATTATAAAATTTAATATCTTTTTTTTTCTAAAAATTCTAGTTAAGCTACAATAAGGTGATACTTTTCATAATTCTTCTTTAATCAATTTTTTGATTTGTTTTATTTTTAAAATTAGAAGACCCAGTGTAGTTTCGAAACTTTTTATCTTTGAAAAGCTCAATTAATCCTCAATTAATCCTAATTTTTTTCATATAAGATAGCTATATTTACTTTTTTTAATTTTTGATAATTTTTTTAATTAAATTGATAAATTAAAAGGCAATTCAAAAGATTTCTAAAACTTCAACTAAACCTAGCCCAAAATTTAAAGAGAAGCAAGAGAAAATAAAGAATATAAAATAAGACTTTAAAAAATTGATTCGAAAAAAAAATTTTGAATTTAAAAAATAAATAAAGTCCTAGCACACATCAATTGTCAAAATTAGATTATTCATTTTGACAAAATAATAAAATAATTCATCTCAAAACTACAGCACAATTAGAATTATACTTTTCCAAAGAAAAATTCCTTTTAAAAGTTGTTTTGAATGTCAAAGAAACTGCCTTTTTTATAGTGCAGCTTACACATAAAAAAGGCAGTTTCTGTGCAGCTTACCCTTAATACAATTAATCCTCGATAATTCCATCGATTTTATTCGGTTCCACAGTCATCAAAAATTTTAAAATTGTTGCCTCTTTTTTACCAAAAATAAAAGCTTATTTTATTTTTTGTATTTTATTTGCATCAGAAAAATTATTTTAGGTAAAAAAGATGCAACAAATTTTGTTGCACTAAATTGCAGTATTTCTTTAAAATAAATATTTTTTTTTTAGTAAATTTTGATTTATCAGATAAAAATAATTTTTGTTCTTTTTGTTTTTGAAATTCACAATACTGTCATTGTGTGACTTGATTTAGACTAGTGTTGGGTACCGTGTGTGACGGCCAGTAGAACGCCAAAATATGATGTTGGCCGTTTTGATGGCCGCGAGGGAAAAAAAAACAAATTTTGACATTGAAAATTTTTTTGATATTTGTTTTCACATCCAGCCACCAAAACGGCCAACATCATATTTTGGCGGTCTAGTGGCCGCCACTTACGGTACCCAACACTAATTTAGACTTTTTTAATCTTCAAAATTTATGGACTTAAAAGTCAAAATTAAAAAAATGGAGCTCAAGAATTTTGTCCGATTTCCAGTTTCATACAAAAAATTTAAGCAAGGGGTCGATCAATTTCAATGGTGTAAAAGAATCTTTTTAGATAAATGTATACTTTTTGATGCTTAAACAAAAAACTCTAAAATTTTTTAAGCTAAAATTTTGAACCTATTATAAAATTGGCCTTTCCTAGGTTTTCGCATACGTAGAATAATAATTTGTGGTTGAAAATTAAAAATTAGATAGTGCTGTAGTTTTGACTAGAGCGAATTCTATGTCTCTGTATTAAATTTTTAAATAAAAAAGATTTTAAAAAACTTTTAAAAAATAATTTTTAAACATAATCATTAAATTTGCATCTTAAACAAAAAAATGACAAAAATCCTGGTTAAATTTAGAATAATCTAATTAACTAAGTTAGCTTATTAGCTTATCTTTAATTAAATTTGAATAATTTCCAAGATAATTAACTTCTAATTTATTACGCAGTGTTATTTTTATGATTGATAAATATGGTTGAAAAAAATAAAATAAATTTAGAATTTATTGATTAAAATTTTGAAAAATTTAAACGCATTCTGAAAATAAAATAATGGAAAAGTTTTCTAGTTTTTTTTACACATTGATTCAATTTTTGATTCAATCAACTTTCATTTCAGTGCTTCCAACTGCACTTACAGCTTGATCGGCTTGCTTATCAAGATTTGAATATCTCACATTTAGTTTTCTTGGGCCATAGAAAAGAACATAAGCGGTATGCCAATCACCTCCACCAGACAATTTTAGAATATCTTCTTCGGTTACTTTGCTCACATTATCATCATCATACATAAACCATTCATTAGTCTTATAGTGCTTGGCCCATCCGACATAATGGCCCGAATTTGCCGATCTTCCTTTATGGGTTAAAACCGCCTGTAACTCATAGAACCCACTGTTGTTAGATCCTTCATCGTCAGCAAAAGAAAATGGAGCATATTCGACTTTTTCTGGTTCATTCGCTTTTCTAACTTCACTAGTTTTAGCATTTTGACTAATTTCTTCTAGTTTTTTAGCTTTTTTTACTTTATTCTCTTCTTCATCCTGAATTCTAAATAATTCTCGTTGAGGCACCAATTTTTTTTGCAAATCACCTGTACACAAATCAAAAACATCCAAAATGATCGGAAATTTAACATCTTTTAAAACCTTAGCAGATACCTTTTCTTTTTCTTTATAGAAAAAACGAACTAATTGAACACATAAATATGCCGGCAAGCGATTTATTCTGCTGGTTTTGGTGTATTGAGCATCGCGAAACAGCGATGGTGAATTTTTGGTTAATTTTTCTTCAAGTCTTAGCTTAAGACCTGTTTGTAAATATTTTACATCTTGGCTAATAAAACAACTGAGTTGGAGAAAAGACTCGAATGATTGACTTGCTGACTCTTCGGGTGCTTCATCACATTTCATTTCACAAGTAAATTCTCCTGAAAAGTATTGATCAATTAAACTTGAATGAGCAGGCTTTGCATTTGAGGATCGAGGAAGTTTTTGCTGCAGAACACGCAACAACTCTGTAAGACATTCATTGGCATCTTGTTGCATTGGAACACCATTTTCACCCATGGCTGAAAATTGGGGGAAAACAGTTCTAACTAGCTGCACTAGTAAAAGTGGTGGGTAATCATTTTTATTTTTGTCCATTAGTTCATAAGTGTCTCTAAGAGCAATTGCCAAACTACCGGACATATCTCCTCCAGTGTTTTTATAACGGCTTAAGCCGGAACACAACTCTGGTACTGATTTTAGACATTGAACAACTGCGTTTAGATAGCAAGTATTTCCTAAATTTTTTAGCCCAACAGGCAGATCCAATGCTTGAGCTATTTGAGATTCTGTCAAATCCTCAATAAATTTTGTCTGAACAACTGGTGCATCTGGTAATTTGTCCACACTGCCCATCATCATCAAAGTAAGACCATTTTGCAATACTGATGCTACATTTGACCAATCGTTGTCTCCAATTATTTTTCCTTTTACCATAATTTTTTGTCTTTCTGGTGCAACGCTGCTCAATGCAAATAGTTGAGCTTTGAATATCAGAGGTGGTTCATCTGTGTTTAGTTCAACATTGCTGAACAATTCTTTTCCCCATTTTATGTTTACGCTGTAAATAGGCATTTCAGAGATAATAGTGTTTAATTATTAAAAATAATTTTATTATTTAAATTAGTTTATTTTATAAGAAACAATGATTAATCAAATTTAAAATGTTTCTAGTTTATTATGTACATGAATGCTTGAACTAATTTCAAAATTTAAATTTTTTTATATAAATTATGAAAAAAAATAACTAACTTATTGTAATGAAAATAATATGTTAAAATGTTATTCATTAAAAATCCATACTCGTTATTTTGTCAATCAATAGTTTTAAAGAACAGAATTTTTTATTTCTTAATTTTAATGATTTTAATTGATAAAATCTTTTAACTTAACTAAAATTTTATGATAATAATTAAATTAATCAGAAGATTAAATAAAAAAAATCAAAGATATCAGTAAAATGTAGCAAAATAAAACATTGTATTTATTGAAACAACAAAATAATTTCTCTCATTTTTTATTTTTATGAAATAAAATTGTGTTTCTTTCTCAAATGTTATGTCTTTCTCAAATGAAGAAAAAATTAATAATTTGATGAAGCAATGATTGTTTGTTTTTATTTAAGTTTTAAAATTAATGCTAACAATGAGAAAAGTTATTCAAAAAAATCGAAATAAGATAAAACTTGCCTAAATGTTACTTTAGAAAAATAAATTTAATTCCTCTCAATTATAGTTCAACAATCACTGGGGTAAAGTTTTCACGTGAGTTGAAAAAAAAATTAATTAGTTAAAAAAGATATTTAATGAAAAAAATTTTTTTACTCCATTTTATTTTGTATTGATAATATTGAACAAAAAAATTGTAAAAGATTAATTCAATCAACTTATCAAACTATCAAGACGTATTGAAATTTTGAGAACCCTCGAAAGTTCCTAAAAAAATGAAAAAGAGCAAAACTGGCAAGAGTATACAAGACGCAAACTAAGACGTAGCTCAAACTTTTCATGCAATCAAAGACTAATTTATGCTTTGCAATTAAAACTTCGTTTGCTTGGTCATCAGATCAGAAATATTTCGAAAAAAATTCGAAAACAAATTAATTAATTAAAAATCTCACTCATTTTCTCTACTTTTTATTTATTCAATTTTTTACTTTTATTAGATTTTGTTTTTATTACCATCACTTTCATTGTCTTATTCAAAAAATATTTTTTTTTAAAAAATCTTTATCGTCTTATTCAAAAAATATTTTTTATTTATTGAATAAAAAAAAAATTTATTATTTTTTTTACTAATTCACTTAATTAATTAACACACGTGAAAACTTCTTTCAAGTTCAACAATCAATGATGTTTATTTTTTTATATATTTTTATCAATTAAGACTTTTTTTGCAAAACATAAAAAACAATTTTCTGAATCTAGCCATTAAATAGAATTATAAATTATAAATTATTCATTAGTTATCAAATTTTAGTAAAAAAATTATTTTTTAAATGGAAACTTTAAGATTTGAATTGTTCCAAACACTTACTTCTATTTTTTCAAAAAACACAGAAGCTGAGCTAGAGACAAAGGTTTTTGATTACCTGCATTCATTTGATAATTACCATGACTTTGAATTGCTAAAGAACCACTCAAAAAAACTTCAAAATCTGAAGGGTAATTTGATTTTAAAATTTATCTTATACTTTACTAAATATTATTTAAGAGCTCGAATGGCTAAATTCTTCACAAAAAATAGACATAAGCGATTACAATGACAAAATTGTTCTAATCGATTTTTGGACATATTGCTGCATTAATTGCCTGCATGTTCTGCCATTATTGAAAAGAATTCAAAGTGAGTTTCCAAAAATTTTGTCACTTGGTTGCCATTCTTCTAAATTCAGCAACGAAAAGTCAAAATGCAACATCTTGTCAGCTTTAAAGCGACATTTAATTTCGCATCCAGTTGCTTGCGACTCAAACTTAGAAATTTGGAATGATTTAGGCATTATTTGTTGGCCAACTATTCTAGTAATAAACCCAAATGGTTTAATAATTGGAGAATTCATTGGCGAAGTTAATTGCAATTATTTGAGAGAGTTTATTAAAATAAGCTTAAAATTTTATGATAAAAAATTGAGTACTAGAAAAATAAGATTCGACCAAGAGAACAAATTCAATCAGCCTGATAAGAGTCTTTCGTATCCTACAAAATTGACTTTTAACACAGATGAAAATTTACTATTTATCAGTGATAGTGGCAACAATAGAGTACTAGGATTTGATATGGCACAAAAAGCCTTAAAATTTGAAATTTCTTCCCATAATTGCTTTGAAAAAAGTATATTTATCGAATGCTGTATGAATTGGCCCCAAGGAATTGCTTACGATAATCAGTTAAAAACACTTTATATCGCAGACACCTTCAATAATGTTATTAGATTGGTCAAACTAGACAAAAAGGAAACTAAAATTTTATGTGGAACAGGAACTAAAAATTCAATTGGTATGTACGACTTGAAAGGAGGTAAAAAAGGTTTAGATCAAGAAATATCCTCTCCTTGGGATTTAAAATTAATGGAAAAAGATAATAGTAAAATATTGCTAATTGCTTGTGTTGGCACTCATCAAATTTGGCTATACTCATTTCAGAATAAATCAGTTAATAGTCAATTACAACATTTAATTTGGTGGAAAAATCTGAATATAGAATGGGGTTCTTTGATCTGTGTAGCTGGAAATGGCAAAGAAAGAAACAAAAATAATGCATATCCATTACAGGCTAGTTTTGCTCAACCAAGTGGTCTTTGCTTTGATGATAGTTACAGTTGTTATATTGCAGACGCTGAGAGTTCTACAATTAGAATAATGAATTTAAGAGATGGAAGTATAAAGGGGTTTGTTGGCGGCGATAATCTTGATCCGGATAATTTATTTGCTTACGGAAATCAAGATGGTAAAGGCTATGAAGCAAAGTTGCAGCATCCTTTGGACGTTTGCTTTTTAAAAGATAAGTATTTAATCGTGGCCGATGCGTATAATAACTGTTTAAGATTAATCGATACAAATACGAAGTATTGTAAAAAAATTCTCATTAAAAGTCCTGGTTTAAATGAACCGAATGGATTATGTATTGATGAAAATAATAAAATTTTATGGATAGCTGATTCAAATAATCATTCAATTAAATTTATAGAGATTGATGATATTTTTAAAGATAAAGAAATAATTTTATCAAAACTTGAACTTGATTCATCAAAAGATTCTGTAGACAGTGTGTACAAAGTTGATTCATATAAATTAAATTATCAAAAATTCATTTTAGTTAGTTTTGATTTTAAATTAAATCAAAGTGCAGAAAATTTTTGGACAATCAAAGTAAATGAAAGAACAATAAGCGGCCAATTTATAAATAACGAGTTGGTGCATAAAATTTTTTTGGAAAATTGCGACACCATCGTTTCCTTGGAGCTTCAGATTAATGTAGCACATTGTCAAATGATGGATAACGACTCAGTTTGTAAATTACTTAATAAAAAACTAGTATTAAATCAAAACGACTTAAAAAATCTTAACCAAAATGGACATTTCACTATTAATTTTTGATACATTTTTTTTTTAATCAGCAAATATTTTATTAATAAATACATTTTTTAAACTATTTTAAATAAATAATTTGATAGTTAAAATAAAAAAATTCTTTTGGTCTAAAATTTTATTTAATCTTACATGTGTTTTTATTTATGTATGAATTTAGCAAAATTATTTTTTTAAAATTGTAAGTTTTAATTAATCAATAACTTAGTTCACTAAACAAATAATTGTTTTATATAAAAATTTTATTTTAAATAAGAAAAGTAAAATGTTAATCGTAAAACATATAAAAGGTACAAAGCAGGTTCAGTAATCTAAGACTCTGTCAGCTTGTACAGCAACATTGAAAAAATCACAGACTGAAAAATTACATGGGTAATGCTTCCTAATATCGCAAAGAAAATTTCGAATATGAAAAGCGCTGCACACGAAATTGACTCGTATTTCGCATCGATATGGCGATAGAAGGAGACTTAGAAGAGAAATTACTAGATGTTGTAACCAACGCCACAAATTCTTCAAAAACAGAGAATCAAATCATTTGAATTCACTCTCCAACAAAATTTTTTTGTTGAAAAATGTCAACGAACTAAAAAAACAAACTGGATGAACATTTTGAAATTGTTAAAGAGCGTTTCTGATGCGCTCGCATATCACCATGTTGCAGTTTATAAACTACTACTAATTTGAACTAGTCAAAAATGAAAAAGAAATAATATTAGGCTACAAAGTGCAGAGCTCAAAGTTAATACTAAGACTCTAGTCAAAACAGCTCAAAATTAAGCAGTTAAAAACGCTTTTTCATCAGCATGCGATTCTCAACTAAAAAGGGGGATAGTAAATACAGTAAAAATATATTAATTGTATGTAATTTTATTTTAAGGAAAAAATAAAGCTAAAGCCACCGGTGAATGCCAAAATTTTATTTAGTAATAAATTTTTAAAATCTAAATTTTTAAAATGACTTGTGCAAATAAAAAAATATTAAAAATTACACGCAATATCTTTAATTCTCATATTAATCAAAATTGTTGTTTCTTTATTTTCTTTTCAAAATCAATTAATAATTCAATCTAAAGGATTATATTGGGTAAAATAACAGGTTTGATCGCCATAAATAATTATTTGTTTCTTGGCAAAAAAAATAAAATATTCACAACATAATCTTTATTTGCTTTATAGCTTTGGTGTTCAAGAAAGCAAGCAACTTGCGTGTATTTTACAACTTATTTTGACAGATACTTAGCGTTGTAAAGAATTAATTTCTATCTTCATACTCGAAAATATATGTAAATC
This sequence comes from Brachionus sp. 'Tiscar', assembly GCA_006352455.1. Classification (NCBI taxonomy): domain Eukaryota; kingdom Metazoa; phylum Rotifera; class Eurotatoria; order Ploima; family Brachionidae; genus Brachionus; species Brachionus sp. 'Tiscar'. The sequence continues at coordinate 56,126 of VANL01000087.1, read as the reverse complement.
TTGTATTATCCTTTAATAAATTCTAGTCATCAATATCGAAATTTTAATAATAAAGATTTATCGTTCAATTCACCCAAAACTCACGAAGATCCTTGTTTTAAAGCAAAAATCATTCGGATGTTAAAAGGGTAGACAAGTTTAAAGCTATAAATTCTGGTAGGGAATTAGATAGATAGAGAAGTTTCATGTAGAGCTACTTAGAATTGAACTGATATTTTTTTTTTTTTGCATTAAATAAAAGCTAATTTTGATTAATTTTATCTTAAAACAGGGAGCATTTTACTAAAAAAAATTCTCTTCAGATTTTTATGATTTTTAGAATCTTTCTAAATTCTAATCGGTGATTATTTATCTACCAGAAAAAGAACTATTCTCTTTCTTGATTTGAATTGAAATGCTCAAGTTGAAATCTAAGTCGATAATATCTTTAAATTTAAACAAAATGGCCAAATAGATATTTAATTGTTTTGAAACGATTAGAACATATCTTGTGGAGAGAGGAAGAAACCTATTCTTTTCTCACTTAGCCAAAGCTATCTCAATAGCAAAAGTATGAATTACATAATCTTTACTTAAAGGAAATCTCTTTAAACAGATATTATTTTGTTTTCAATATTAATTATTTTTTCATTTCTGCCAATATCTATCAAGAAAACATTCTTTATTTGGATAAAATTAAGCCTATATTTTTAAACTCGAAAGCCTTATGAAGGAAATCAGCTCAAGTTTATTTCAAAATCAACAACTTTTCTAATAACGCTTACTTGATTTTAATTTGTTTATATAATTATGCAATTTATTGAAATTCAATTATTAATTTAGATAGTACGATTAGGTCGGTTAAAAAAAATAAGATGATAATTCAGCAATTATAATTCCGATTTTTAAGTTTTCTAAAAGAAAAACTATTTAATGTGGATTTTATTTATTTTAAAATTAAAGAGAAAATATTTTTAAAGAAAAGCTAGACTTTAAAACTGTTAAAAAAAAATTGTGTTATTTTTATAAGCTTGTTATAATAATTTCAAAAAAAAATTTTCATCGATTTTTGACAAAGAAAATTGGAAAAAACTTAAGATCCTATTATTAAAAAATTTGCTCTTTGTTTTTAGCATAAAAAAATTTAAGTATAAAGGAGATTACATTAGTTATAAAGAAAACTAGACATTCTGATCCATATTTGCTAGTTTTAATTTAATATTTTATAAATATTTAAATGAAAATTATATACATCAAAGTTATTCAATTGAAAAATTTTTAATAGTAGATTGAATTTATTTATTTGACAAAAAGTTACAAGACCTTCTTTTGGATAATAATGTTGCTAGTCTGAATTTTTTATTTAAAAGAAAATATTCATTTAGAGACTAATTAATTCAAATTTAGTGAAAAAAAAGCATTGAACCACATAAAGTTGAAGATATGAAAAGATACAAATAGTAAATTTGAACTCATTCTAAAAGAAAATGACACCTTTACATGATAATTTCCATTAATTTTATTTTAAATACGTTTTATTTGCGTATAAAAAATATAAAACATATTTTTTCAAGATAAAATATTTCAATTTAAGTTATTTAATGTGTGCTTGTGAAAATTTCTATTTTTATTTTTCTGTAATTTAGTCGCGTAAATAAAAATATTTTAAGTTTTTTTTTTGAAAAATAATATTTTAAATTTAAAATTTATTATCCTCAATTTATCAAGTCGAAAATAAGTTTTGTAGTTTTAAATTATAAAATCTATAATGGATTAAAAAGATTATGACGTTTATATGTATTCAAAATTTTGGAAAATTTAATAAAACCAAATATTTAGCTAAAAATAATTTCAATAATTTTAAAATGCATAATTATTGATTCAATAAGAACGCCGCCATTTTTCATTCAAATTATTTAGTTACTCATGAACTATCTCCTATCTCTAAAATTTAAAAATAAAAAATTTTTAAAATTGAAATTATTTCTGAATAAATTTTTCTTGAGTTTACTTTGAAGTAATTTTATAATTGAAGTAAAAAACTAAATTGAACCATTAAATATCGGTTTTGGATTCCTTGAAAATCTCTTGAATAGAATCATTTTATCAATTTCTATTAAGTTAATTTTAGATTTTATATTTACATAAATACATCTTTAATTCTCTTAGAATCTAAAGTCAAAAATTATAGCTGCCGCTATCGTACTTTACTTATTGAATAACTAAATGCTTATAAGCTAAGTAATTTTGTCAATAATAAGTCTTAAAAAAAATCAATCAGAAAAGTTTAGATTTTATCAAGAAAATTTTTAGATATTTTAAATAAATTTAATAAAAATCGGTGCTTAAAATGAATTAATGAAATAAATTAATAGATTATAGTATTTATTTATAATGTGCCATATAATTATTTAATTTGCTCATAATGTCTGGGATTTTTAAGACTATTTATAAGCTAATATTTATTTTAAATAATTATCGATGATATTTTAAGAAGTTGTTGTTTTTAAACAATAAAATATCATAGCTATTTTAATAAAGTCAATTAAATTTTTTTTATATTGTATTTATAAAAATACTTGCATCTGAAAATGAATTTTTTGTATTGCATGCTTATTTTTTAACGTATTTAAAAATTTACGTTAGTTAAATTTTACTTTTACATATATTTAAATAATGATTTTGGAAAAAAAAATTAAAATAAAACCAATAAACTATAATATAAATATTCATTAAATTTCAGTTTATTCTTAAGTATTAATGTTTATATATTTCTGTATCTTTAGCTTAAATTTTCTCAAATTGCTTGAAAAAAATTAGTAAAAAAATCAAAAATTCAATAAAAATTGCTCATTATATTTAAAAATTATTTCATTAAAAACAAAATATAGAAAATGAAATATAGTTTTATTTCATTTTCTGTTCTTTTAAATTAATTAAATTTAATTTTTGACAATTGTTAAATTGAAAAGTATAACAGGGGCTTTTTTAATCAGGTAAAAAATGTTTTTAGTAATTTTGTGGGTTTATTAATTCATTAGTTTTTATCACGTGTGAGAATACTTTTTTACCTAAGTAAATAAATATCTTTTAAGGAAAAAATACTTTCATTGTTTAGTAGAGAAAAAAAAGAAGTTTCATCCATCCTTTATATTTGTAATAAAACAAAACTTTATTGAATATTTTGCTTTTTTTATCTAAAAATTATCAAGTGAAAAAAAATTTGTTTTTCAAAATTTTGATAAAAATAAAATTCTGGTAATGTAAAATTTTTGATCACATTTGAGATTTAAATTTTGAAAGTGCAATTAAATTTAATTGCATTTTTAGAGATTACAACCTTTTTTCTTAATTAAATAAAGCTTTATAACTTATAAAACTCCAAAATCCTGAGACGAAATTTAATTGCGAAATTAAATTTCAGATTTAAAATTTGATCAAAATAATTACTTTGCCATAATTCTTAAGTTTGTTTAATTATTAATTTATTCAATAAAGCTTGATTCAACTTGATCTCCAACAGTTTTGAAAATTCTTTTAAAGACTTAGAAAAAATGTTTTTATTTTTTTTTCAAGCGAATTTTAAGACTTTTTTAACTCTTTCCCTTAGTTTTAATTACATCAACTTTACAGTTGTTGAAATTAAAATAACCGAATAAATATTTACTAATTTATTATTAAATTTTTTTAATTATTTAAAATGAATAAAATAAAAATTGAGTATTAATTTTTTTTATTTATTTTAATTATAAAATAAAGAACATTTTTCATTTTTTTAAAATTAGGTGACATAAAGTAAATAAAATTATATGAAGTGTTTTAATAATTAATTTTTTCAGTATCACGGATGTCATGGTTGATTAAAAATAAGATAATTTATTTACCTCAGCCGTTTTTTAGTGCGTGACCAAAATTCCAAAAAGATTGTTTTTTCCATTAACAGAATTTCGAAAAAAATAATCAAAACATATCAAAAGTGAAGTCTTTTTATGCTCGAAAGAGTTTTATTTCGCAAGAAACCAGACTTCTAGCAAAAATACAAACAAATACAAAATTTTGGAAGAAAAATAATTTTGAAAAATTTTTCTATATATTTTAATTTTTAGTTGAGTGTATAAGTGGTACAATTTTTAGCTTGATCAAATTTTATGAAAATAAAGCTTAGATAAAACCTTGGTTACATCATCAAAATGTAAATTTGTTATTGACTGAATGTAGCTCTGGCGAACCTGTTCCTGTCAAACACGAGTTTTGCATGCAGACTTTAATCATACTAGGAAACATAATTTAGAAAAAAGCTAGTAATTACATAACTAATCAAATTTATAGTTATTGAATTTAGATTTAGATTGAATGCACTCGGCTTGTATACTTTTGGTATTCGTTTATCTAAGTTTAATTTCTTTTTAGCTCTAATCTAATTTTAAATATGCTCTCAAAAATCTTGTGTTTAATTACTAAGCCAAGTTTATATGTTCTTAATTAAACTCTAACTGTTTCTTCATAAATATCAATTGCTTTGGGCTTTTTCTAAATAGACAACATTAAGACGCTCAAGGCCAAATTATGTAATCTTGTTTATATACATTCAATTTGTTATTAATCGACTTACAAAAGTTAATTTCTTTAATGTAAGCTCGGCATTTTTAGATAAAAAAAAATCAGCAGCCTTTAATGTGCATTCGAAATTTATAATTGTAATTAAATTTTAAAAATAAAAATCTACCAGCCCTGGGAGAGCTGTCAAATTTGCTTATTTTTCATGTCAAATTAGAGACAAATGATATTTGCTTTGGAATTTTAAAACAGCTAAACAACATAGAGCAAAAAGAGGGAAAAACTAAAAAAAAAATCAATAATTTTGCATTTAGTTAAATTTAAATTCGTTTTTTTTTTCAAAAATATGATGTAATCACAACATTTTGTTTTTTTAATTTGATCAAAATTAATAGGCTCGAGGTCGTTTATGTAAGCTTGTGATGTTTGATGTTCATTATTAGTTTGCATTAGGAGAAATAAATTACGCATTCTTATCTAAAATTTATTTAAAACATTGGATACTTTGCTAAATGAAATATTGATTATTTTCGTATGCAATTTAGTTACTTAAATTAAAATAACATAAAAATTATAGTGACAGAATCAATTTATTAGGCATAAAGAGCAATTTTTTCATCAACTATCTTAAGTTCTAATTCATCGGACAATTGTTGTTGATTAACGTTAAGTAATCAACGTTCCAATACCCTTATTTGATTTTAATAAGGCTAACTAAAATCGAATTCTAATAGCTCTTAAATTTTCAAGTCAATTTATGCCATTTAGAAAACAATTATTATCTATTTAGCCAAATTAATTAGGGACTTGGATTTATTTTAATTTTTTGAAGAAAAAAAAAATTATATTTTTGATTGAAAAAATAAAAACAGAATAAAAAAAATTTTAGAAAATAGGAAATTTAGGCTTCTGGTCGAAATATAATTTATTAAATTAAATTAATTGTTTTTGGATTTCTTGTTAATATTAAGAAACTAAGGCTGATTAAGCAATTATTTTAAAAATATTTCTCTAAGATAGGAAAGATGAGAATTAACGCTACTAGAACTAAAACAACGCATATCAATGAACATAAGTTCTTAACTTGTAAGTTTTTTTTTTCAAATAAAGCAGAAATCGCATTGATTGTTTGAGCATACTTGCAATTTAATTTTCAAATCTTAATTTAAAACTAAATTAATAGGGATTTTAGGAGAGAAAATTAATTAATCCTCTTGCTCTGTTGTTCGAATAAAAAGTAAAAAGAAGCAAAGTAGCGGAAAAATTTGGGCTAAGAATTGCGCAAACAAATGGATAGTTTTAGATCGAACACAAGCTCAAATCGATCTGTTTTAGTGGCCAGTTGCTTATCTTCTAATGATGAATATCATGATTTTACCTTAAAAATTGCTTAATAGTTTATTTTCATTCCAAGTTAAATTACTCAGTCATTTATTTTTATTTTTTTTTATTATAAATAAAGATTAGAATTTGAAAATTTCAGATTTTTTTATTTATTTTTTTAGTTTTTTACAATATGGTAAATATAGAACGAGTATTACCTTGAACGAGTCTTACATCAGGTCTGGACAAGCTCTAGGCTTAAAAAAACAACTTTTATTCAATTCAGACTGGCTCTATATAACAAAAGCTAAATTCTAAATTCGTTAAAGAAACAATTTAATGTTATCATTTACAAACTGGATTTTCTGAAAGTCAAAAATAAAACAAAATAACTTTAGGGCTTCGACATTTATTACAAAAAATAACTTTGAGTTTTGAATTTTTTTCTAAACATTTAAAAAAAAGTCTAATTTTTAGATTTTTTATGAATAAGAGAGATGAAGCCAAATGATCAAAATGAGATAATTGAGTTGAATGTCGGCGGCTTCAATTACACCACATCAAGAACAACCATACTCAGTTATCCGGATTCGATGCTTTGTAGGATGATTAGCGGTCAAATACCAACAGCGACAGACACAAATAAGCGAATTTTCATTGACCGAGATGGTCCTATTTTTAGGCACATACTAAATTTTCTCAGGGACAAAACTTTAAACATACCCGAAAATTTTAACGAGTACGCTCAGTTAAGACAGGAGGCTGACTTTTATCAAATAGAACCAATTGTTGCACATCTTGATTATTTATTTCCGGACAAATTCAACTCAAAAGCATCTTTGAATCAGTCTTTGACATCTCTGACTTCGGCAGTGGTAAACCAAAGTCCAGGTACTAAGGATATGTATTTTACTATAATTTCAAAGTTACATCAAGGCACTCTTGAAACACTTATTGGATCCATTCGGATAATAAGTACCATTAGTTTCTTGGAGCCAAAGTCAAAAAAGTTTATCAATTGCCTCGTCAATCCAAATGGGTCAAATCAATCGGCTCAATTGAAAAATTTGGACATATTCGTTTGCGAATTTAAATTCATGCATGAAGAAAAAATGATTTCTTGTAAGCCATGTGGTGTAAATGGAAAAAGCTTGGATCCTAATTTGATGAGCTTGCTACAAACAGTATTTCGTCTTGCTAAAAGATTAGGAATTTCAATTGGATATTGGGAAGAAATTTTCTATCTTGGTCTTGAATCTGCTGCTCCGAATAGGGAACAATTCTGTTCAATTTTGGCTGAAAAAACCAACGCTAAATTGCTAAGCTCTTGTGTGTGCGATCGAAGAGGTTCATTTGAAGATACGAATAATTGCTCTTTAGTTGAACGATGGCATATAACCGAAATTGTATCGAATGATTAATCTTTAACTTATTACAACCAGGTTTGTATTTCTATCATCCTTGCATCGGCAATATACATATGTAATTGTACAGAATTTATTACCAAACAAGTATTTTATATACGATTAGTAAAGTGGACTTTTTTAAATATTTAAATCCTATTTTTTAAGATCACTCGACAAAATTTATAATCATATTTTTTTTTTGATTTTACTTTTTTTATTCAATAAAAAAAAACTAAAATTTTTTTTTCTTAGTTTTAGAGAAGTCTATTTTGATACGCATGGCTGTTTAAAAAAAAAGTTTTATTTTAGGAATTTTATTTTTTTAAAGGTAAATTTAAATTTATTTTTTCTTGTTAAATAATAATATTATAATTTAAAAAAACACATTCAGAATAGATTATTATTATCTAAGTAATAAATCTGGTCTCAAAATACTTTAGATTTAATCAAAATTTATTTTATTAATTTTTTAAATAAAATTTTTTTTTTAAAAGGTTATTTGAATTTTTTTTTTAATTTACTTGATTTATTTAATTACTCAAAAATAATAATAATTTAAATTTAAAATGTTATATAATATGATGGAAATTAAAAAAAAAAGTTTATTTATAATATACAATACTAAATAAACTTAAATTAATGATTTATAGGTTAAATTTCATGCTAAGAAAAAAATTAAATATAAACAATTTATTATCTTTTTTGAATGTTTTGTTACTTTTTGATTCAATATTTTTTTTTTAATTTAAAAAGAAAAATTACTTGAGTAAAATTTTTTTATAACAAAAAATAAATTTATTCAGTAAATTTACTTGTCACTTCATAGGTAAAGATATATATGTAAAATCTAAAAATTTTTAATTTTAAAAAACAGACAAAAACAATTTTTAAAATTAAATTTAAAAGATGACCTATACAAGTCTACAGGTAAGATCGAGGAACGGAAGCCTCTGGAAATGCTGAAATAGAATGTTAACTTTGCTCATCGGAATTTGAATCTTAAACTTGATAATGTGAAATTTAAAAAATTGAACAAAAATATGCCCTATTTAATATATTGAAATTTACTTAAATATAAATAGACTTAAAAAAATACTTAAACATACTTTGAAAATTTTTCGCTATTATTTGATAAAATTTTTGCATTTTATTAAGGAATCTTTTTAAATTTTTTGAAGTCAATTTTATCTAAAATTTTTCTTATTTTAATTAAATATAAATAAATATTTATGTTAAAACTCTCTCAGTTTTTTTTAAATTAAAGTAAAAAATTTAAAGTATAAAATTTAATTAATCATTAAATAGGTTTAATGTAAAAAAATCGTTTTAAAATTTTAATCTTTTAAGAGTTTAATCGAATTTATTTTATTGAGGATAATATCTATGAAACGATTAACAATTAAAATCCATGCTGTTACTCCAATTGAATTATTTCCGGTCTTGTTTGGAAAGGCGAGCACTTTGTTTAATGGAAAAAAAATACTTTGCTCGTTCAGATTAGACCTGTCTAATAAGCTCGAAAAGTCGATAACTGGCTTGGAATAATTTGACCATATTAAAATGAGAGATAAGAGAATAGTAAAAATTGTAAATGCAACATTTATATACATCATTATTTTCATTCTTTCCGATTGAGTTGAGCTCTTGTTTTCTTTAAGTTTGTCAATTAGTTTGTTAATTTTTCGATCAACTAGAGCATATCTTGCAAAATGATCTATAGGATTTATGGAATTTTTTTCTTCTCTAAGAATTTTCAGCTGATTTCTGTATTCAGCGATCTCTGGTGTTTCTATGGTGTAAACTTTAAGCAGAATCAACGAACATAATTTCGAAGAATACCGCTTCATTAAATTAATAGCAAGCGATAGAAATATAGCCCAATAATTAATTTCCATTTTTCATTATTTTCTAGAAATTTTTTTTTTTAATTTTAGAATTTTAAAAATCGTAATACACATGATGTCAATAATAATGTCTTAAAGAAAAAATCAATTTTTTAGCAACAATTATTTGAATAAAAAATATTTTTGTTTAAATCTTTTATTGCATATTATATCCTTTGCTTAGCCATTCTCTCATTTTATTAGTGTAGTTAGGAAGAATTTTGAGCATTTCGTTCTCACATTTTGCACTGCATTTCTTCATTTCGGCAGAATTAACCAAATCTTCAGCTTTGTTAAACATTGTTTTGTCTTTTATCTCATCAGCACAGCCCATTAAGCATCTCTGGACTCTATCCTATCAAAAATTGTTTGATTTAAAAGTTTTCTTCTCTAAGAATTTTCAGCTGATTTCTGTATTCAGCGATCTCTGGTGTTTCTATGGTGTAAACTTTAAGCAGAATCAACGAACATAATTTCGAAGAATACCGCTTCATTAAATTAATAGCAAGCGATAGAAATATAGCCCAATAATTAATTTCCATTTTTCATTATTTTCTAGAAATTTTTTTTTTTAATTTTAGAATTTTAAAAATCGTAATACACATGATGTCAATAATAATGTCTTAAAGAAAAAATCAATTTTTTAGCAACAATTATTTGAATAAAAAATATTTTTGTTTAAATCTTTTATTGCATATTATATCCTTTGCTTAGCCATTCTCTCATTTTATTAGTGTAGTTAGGAAGAATTTTGAGCATTTCGTTCTCACATTTTGCACTGCATTTCTTCATTTCGGCAGAATTAACCAAATCTTCAGCTTTGTTAAACATTGTTTTGTCTTTTATCTCATCAGCACAGCCCATTAAGCATCTCTGGACTCTATCCTATCAAAAATTGTTTGATTTAAAAGTTGGTTCCTATGACTTTAAATAAACTAATTATTCCTACTTGTATTTCTTGCATTTGCTGGTTCATGAACTGCTGAGCCTTAACTGCTGGATGTGAACATGTTTCTAAGCATCGCTCCATATCAGCCTGAGATGTGTTCGGATTATCACAGCATTTAGCATTGCATCTGAACATATCACTCTGGTAATCAGACAATTAACTAGTAATTTTTCTTTCAAAAAATCAAATTTTTACCTGAATTTTTCTCAAATACTCTCGATCAATGGATTCGATTTCTTCTTGAACTTTGTTGGCAAATTTCTCCATAATTTCGACTTATTAATTTAATTTTTTTTTAATAAAAAATTTCAACTGAAATATTTCCAAATTATTTGAAAAAAAATATTTTTTAACCTAACACGAGAATAATTCAAAAGATTTTTTAATTCGAAATCAATTTAACAATTATGCTTTTGAATTTAATTCAAACTTCAGTTAATAAATGAGTTAACTTCTTAATTGGTATCCATTTGTGGTATAGGATACAGAATGATCTTTTTTTAATCATGACACAGCATACACATATTCTCCAATAATCCCTTGATCTCACAGAAAATCAAGTCTCTTTGAATTATTTCATAATATACCATATAAAAGTCTTTAAATCCAAAGATCTAGTCACTTATAGTTACTGAAGTTTTATAAAAATATCCGTAGCTATATATTGATTTTTCAAATAATTTTGTTATCTGACTTGACTTATAAATTGACTACATGACTTTTGAACAACTCTGATTTAATCTGTAAAAAAGGTTTTATTTTGACATTCAAAATTTTGTCTTGCAAATTAGTATTAATTTATACAAGTTTATAAGTCTAGAGGCCGATGTTTTTAACATATTAGAAAGGCTTTAATTCAAACGATTAAATATATTTTTTTTACATTTTTTTAAAATTTTTTTCAATAATCCAATTCTTTTTTAGTCTTTTTTTTTCTCAAGTATTTATAGAAATAAAAAAATAAAAAACAATAAAAATTCAAATTAATATTTTTATTAATTCAATTATGCCAGTGGCGTAGTTTACCTGGTGAACCTTATGATTCTAAAGTAAAGTGATGCTTAATTTTGAAAAGGATCAAAATGTATAAAATTCTTTGTACTTTAAATTGTTTTTTTTAAGAAAAATTTAAGTCTTCTTAGTAAGTAAATTGATAATAGATAATGATTTTTATTGTTTAAATCTGCTGTTAAGATGCAGTTTAAAATATATAATACTTAATTGAATTGGTATTTAAATAAATGTGCAATTGACGTCATTTCAAGACATAACCTCAAGAGACTTATTAAATGTGCTTAATTGGATCCTGCAAAAAGGAAGAAATTATTATTGGAATTGCGAGGCGTTGAGTTTTTTTTTAAACAGGAAATATTGACTTAGAGAAATCAATTAGATTGAAATTATTAAATTAGCAAAAAGTAAACCATATAATCCTTATATTTTAATCGAAACCGTGATTTTTAAATCTAAATTTTAAAAAATTTTAATCTTAATTTTGGATAATTTATTAAGCTCAGGCTTTAATTTTTAATTTGATCTTTAAAATTGTGGCTTTATATTTAATAAATATAAAATATAAGATAAAATTTATTTTATTTTTCAATTTTTGATTGCTTAAATTAAAAAATAGATTTTAATATTTAGTAATAATAAATAATAATAATGATAAGCTACAGCAGAAAACATGCGGAGTGAGACTAGCTTTAGCCTCGCTATGATAGATGTTTTTACAGGAACCATTTGTTCTCATCATTCCATATACTTCGATATACTTGAAAGGGACAAAAAAAATTTTAAAAATTTTCATCTAATTTTTTAAAGGATTTTTCAAAAATCTTATTTTTTATGTACAATTTCGAAAATTAACGTAAATTTATAGAAAAATTATTGTGTCCAGACAATGCTGTTAATTGTTAATGTAAATAAAATAAAAAAAGCAATTCTTATATTTATAAAAGAAAAAGATTTTCTTTTGATAATATTTTAAAATAATGAAATATAGAAATATAGCAAAATAATTCTTAAACGATTTATTGAAGTAAATCGTAAAATTTTATTAGCATGCTTTAAATAATTTATTAATAGAGGCTTTTGAATATTTTTTAGGTAATTAATTTTGAATCGATGCAAATTTTATTTAAGTTAAAAATTCAATATTTAAAATATTTTTCTGTTTTTGCAAAACTATGCAAAAATTTTAAGCACACAAAATTATGAATAGTTATACTCAAACACGGTTTGCTAAACATGAGAATATTTTTGTGCATTAATTACAAAAGTTAAAAAAATATTCAAATGGAACTATAAAACTATCTAAAACGACTCTAGAAAAGGATTTAGGATCTAAATTCAAGATGATCTTAAATGGACAAACCAAGTCCGGAATTGTACAAATCGTGCAAACCGAATGCTAGGAATGATAGCAAAGAATTTCAAAGAATTTAAATACAGACTCTTTGAGAATGTTATATGCAGCGCTTGTACGGTCACACTTAGAGCTTGCAGTAAGTTTTTGGTGCCCATATTTAGAAAAAGAAATGGTTCAACTTGAAAAAGTTCAGAGAAAAGCAGCAAGAATCATTCCTTTCCTTCGAAATTATGAATATGACAAAAGACTTGAGTTGTTAGAGTTAACTGACCTCAAAGTAAGAATGAGGGGTGATTTAATTCAGATCTATAAAATCATTAATGGAATTAACCTATCTCCAAATCAAGTATAAAATTTGAGGAAACACACAAAATGAATGGTAAGAGAAGATGTCAAAAATTGTACGCATCGTTATCATTTTCTGACAAATCGTGTGGTTAAAATTTGGAATAGACTGTCTGAAGAAATAGTTAGTTCTAAAACAAAGAATATTTTTTAAACTTAACTGGACATATGGTTTTAAAAAAATTATATTTACTGCTATAGCTTGTAAAAGCTTAAGCCTTTTTGGGTCGCAGTATTTTTTACTACTACTACTACTTCTAAATATCTTCCTTAAACTCCTTAAATCATTAAAATTTTAGAATTTATTTCAATAAGTCAATTTTTAATTATTTTATTTACTTTTTTTGAATATAATTTGACTTCTTCTTTTATTTTTAAATAAAATGTTTGCAAAGAATAAACAAATTAAGAATAGTTAAGTTAGAAACAATTTAAGTCAGATAGATCGGAAAATTTCAAATTAAAGCAGAGAATTAGTTAAAAATTTGCATTACATAAAAAATAAATAATAATTTCTTGTAGTGGGGTAGTCTAAAGCCTTTCAAGTGAAATGTTTTAATAAAACTCGTTAATAAATACTTGATTTAAAGAGGCTTTATATATCATCTGTTATTTGCGCTTCTCAAAAAATTAAAATATTAAATGAAGAGCTTTTCAATGCCACATAGCGATATAATTTAATTGAAAAATTGATTTTCTAATTTTTTTTTGAAAAAAGATCTATTTTAATTTTCAAAAACTCATCTATTTTCAAAAGATCCTTTAATGTTTTCAGACAAATGTGATGTAATCAATTTGAAAATAAATTGATCGTAAGTAGAGAAGCTTAATTTTTTTATCAATTTTGAAACAAAAAAAATATTTAAATTAAAAAATATTAATTAATTTGTTTCTTTAAGCATTCATAAATCAATATTTCTAGAACCTATCGAACATCGTAGTAATAAAGCTAAATTCTTTCACTTGTTTTTTAATTTTTTCTTTCATTTTCAATTAGACTCAAATAGAAGTCAATCTGTTTAGAATATTTATTAAATATTAAAAAAAAAAAATTTTACAATATCAAATTTTAAAGTCTACTATAGCGGGACTACTTTAGTTTTCCTGCTTTGTCAATTTAGATAAACTAATTTGACCGTAGAATATAAACTATTATTATTATTAAATTAAATAAGACTAGGTAAAAATTCATTTTCTCAGAAATTCATTTTTGATATCAAATTATCAAAATCAAAATTATTTTAGAAAATTTTATTTTCATTTTTTGGTTGGAGTCATTTTTAAAAATAAATTTCATGTAAATAAAATAGTATTTTTGCTTAAAATGAAAAAAAATTATTCAGTTGAAAAGATTTTGAATGGTAAATTTGTCTTTTCCGGATTTTCTGCCTAACCTGAAAATAATTTATTTTTAAGTTTAATAAATCATAATTGTTATCCTTGATCCTTATTGGCACTAGAAATCTAATTTCCTAAATCAATAATTCACTCGGTATTTATCTAAAAGGAAACAATTAACCACATGAACATATATTTTTAATTCCGAATAATTTCTAAGCAATTTGGCTTAAAATAAAAATCAAGGTCTTTTTTTGAATTAACAATCAAAAAAAAAATTCTCAAATCAATCATTAGGCATCAAAAACTCATCTAAGTGACTTGAGAATCAGAAAATCATCTTTAATTTGGCTTAGTGATAATATGGAAAATTATGGTATATGGAAAATTTATAGATTATAATCAATTATTTATTTAATTAAAATTTTTTTTTTACATTAAAAAACGAACATTAAATTTCTTTAATTTTATAATACAATTGAAAAATTTTTTCGAACTAATTATAAAATAAAACTAGTGAAATATTATCATGTTTAGAAAAATTAATCTAAACATAACATCATGTTATTTTTAAAATAAAAATTAACTTGAGTTTTATTAAAAGAAACAAACAATTTGATATTTAAATTATTAAAGGCAGCACATCCGCAGTAGTTCGGGGGATGCTTTCTTAGCAATTTATTAAATAAAATATTTTTTTTTCTAGTAAGTTTAACTTATGTTTTTTAGAGAAATAAAAACAAATATAATTTAAGTTATTTTAGTGCCAAAATTAACCTTAAATCTCAAGTGAACGAAATTTAATATTTTAAAATCTAGATTTTAAAAAATATATAAAAGATAATAATATACAGATTTCATTATAACAGATTGATTAAGATTTCAAATTACAATTAATATATTAGAAATTAGGATTAGGCTTAAATATCAATTCTATTTTAAATAATTTATTTTTGAATTAGATCTGGCTGAAAATAAGGTAAAAATTTATTCAAATCAGCACTAAGAAGCTAATTTTCAATCCAATGATTTGGATTTCAGCAGTTAATCTTTATTTGGAATATCTAATAAACGGTCATTTTGAAGTAAAAAATTAATTTTTTAATAATTGAATAAGGATTTAAAAAATATTCAAAAGAAAGACTTATTTTGATTAGTATTAAAAAAAAAACTTTTTTGGAAAAAAAAAGAAAAAATTGAAATGTTGTATACAATTAGATAAAAACATAACACCAAAACTTTTCTGATAGATTTTATTTTGTTTATTTTTACTTTTATATATTTTTAGTCTTTAAAAACAAAAACTTTTTATTTTAAAATTCCAGTAACCGGAAGGCAAAAGAGCTAAGCTCAAGCCTTTTAAAATCATTAAATAAACTATTGAAAACTATTGAAACTATTGAAAAAAAAAGAAACAATCGTGGCATAAATAAGATAAAATATGTTCTATCTAATTCAATGAGTCCACCAATTTATGTTCAAAAAATAATAATGTTTCACGGCAATTTTCATAATAATTTAAAAAGCGCCATAATAATTTTATTGCATTGTAATTTACACAGTCATTTTGTTTTTAAAACCTTTAATTTTCAAATTAAAAAACTAATGTATTGAATGAAATGAATTTGAATTTATTTTAAAATTGAATCTAAAATATTTTAGCAAGTAAGTAATTGTGCAGAGTATTTATTTTGCCATGAAACATTATTATTATTTAAACCTAAATTCATATACACATAGGATTAGATAGAATTTATTTTACTCCATTTATGCCACTATTGTTTCTTTTTTTATTTTTCCAAAAAAGTTTTTTTACTAATAATCAGATTAAGTAATTATTCTTGTATTCTTGGATTAAAAGATTTCTAAATTATTGAAAAACAGTTTACATTGTAATATAAAATCGGTTTTGATGGCTGGTTGGGAAAACAAACATTTAGAAAAATTTAAATTTAAAAGAGAAAATAATTGAGTGTAAGAAAAATCATTTAGTGAAAAAAAATTTTTCCGTCGCGGTCATCAAAACGGCCAACTTCAACTTTTGGCAGTCTAGTGGCCGCCACACACGGTACTCAACACTAATATTTATACTTTTCATTTTTAATTTTTCAATCGCATTCTAATTTATCGATAAAAAAAAGAATTTTCCAAAAGCTATGTGCATTTTATGGATTAAGTAAAGTACTGTATTCTCTTGTTTGATATTGCAACCTCATACAGCTTTGACGTATTCATTTAAAAGTCTAAAATCTTATTTTGAATAAGAGAAGGTTTAAAAGATGTCTTAGTAAAATGTGATTTAAATTAAGAATTTTTTGAAATGGACTAAATGGTAAAAATGCATGAGCCAAAGCGATTTATGAGGCTGCAATAGCAAAGCAGCTACGATAATATTAATAATATTGATATTTTATTGAGTGATTCAATATATTGTTGTCGCAAATTAAAATTTCTTTGAGAATTTTTAAAAAATCGAGTATCGATGTTCATCGATATCTTTTAAAAAAAACATTAACTTGAAATAAATATGGATTTCAGAGAAAAATATTTTATTTTGAATATTTTTTTAAATGTTTTTAGCTTTAAAAATAATTAAAAATTTAACATTTAGTTAAAAAAAGTTAGATTCTTGTCTTAATGACGACCAGCTGGACTTTAATTAACGGCCATATTAATTAAATAAATAAAAAAATAGGTTTAAGTTTTGCTTGGTAGCTTTGTGGTGTCTGTTAAGCCCAATGGACTATAATTTTAAGGATTAATTTTAAAAAAATAACTTCTTTATTTATCTAAAAATAATTTAGGCTGAGTCGTGGTCGGTTGAAATGGAACGTCCATCCTTTCAGTCCCATGATAAGATATTGAATAATTTATTTTTGAAAGAGTTAATAAATTTGAAATCAAAGAAAATTTATGAAGTTGACTTATTTTTAGGAAGTAATCGAAGGGTTAAGTTTCTATTAGTAAAAAAAAAAAAAAAAAATTCTCAAAAAATTTCTTTTTTACTATTAGTATTGTATTATTTCTAATTTTTTAATGAGCTGAAATAGAAATATGCTTTAATTCACATTCACTCGAAAAACTATTGATTAAATAAAATACTAAAAGTTGTTCGGACAAGAGGTTCACAATTTTTAATGTAATTCCTGCTAGATCAAATGAATTTTTAATTCAAATTGAGTTGAAAGGGTACAAAGCTATTTAGAGTTTTGACAGTGACACATCTAATGGGAATAAAAGATCGGTAAGGCATTTCTTAAAAAAGGTTAAATCAATATTAAAAAAATTGTACTAGAATAAAAGATCTTTATTAAAAAATAATATATTTATATATTTAGTATAAATAAATTACAATAGTTTCATTCCATAATCCCGAGATTTTAGAGACAAATAATCAAAATAATATGCTTATGACGAGTAAATTATAAGGTTTTAGAATATTATTTTATTAAAAAAAATCTTATTAAATATTTTGAGTTTATTTCAAAGTATTGATTATTTGATAACAAGTTAAAAAATTCTGCAACTTTCAATCGATAATAATTTATAAACAATTTATTCTAAATCTTTATTTTCGACAATAATTTCAAAATTTAAACTTTAAGCTAATTTGTCTAAATATTAGTCTAATACGATTATATTTAAATAGTTTTGTCGTTTATAAAAGAAAAAACTAACTTTTTTTTAAACTCACATTTTTTCACTATGGATCTTTTTCTTAAGATAGTTAAATATTACTTTTTTCCTTTATTGAGACCAAAAAGATTACACTAAAAGCTTTAAGAATTTTTTTTCAAAAAGTTTTATATCTCACATTCAATTTCAAATTATCGAAGTTTTAATAAGAATAATTTTTAAATTAGAAAAATTATTTTTAGATTTTGGTCCTTGGAAAAGAGTTGAGCATAAATAGAAATCAAATCAAAGTTGTTTATTCTAACTATTTACAAGTTTAAGATCACAAAATTTATCTATTGTGTTTGGCAACTCAACTCATCGTGATTAAAAATAGCAAAATATACAAACAAGTAATTTGTTGATTGCCTTAGGAAAAATTCCTAAGAATTCCGATATGTTATTATATCAAAAATGCTTGTTCGACTAAATAAACATTTTTTTGCTTGTTTATTTTAAGTATGCAGCTAATTGTCAATATTTAATTTTTTTAACATTTATAAGTGCCTGTATTATATAGTTTAAAATTATTAAATTCATAGAGCCAAACATGATAAATTCATCAAATCAAATAATAATTGAAAAAAAAAACAATCGAGTTATTTATTTACAACTTTTATTTAAGTGAAACTTTTTCATTCTTTTTGTTACCTAAAGTGGATCTAAAATGTAATCTTATTTATTCCGTAGATTAGAAAAAATTCAAAAGCTTTATCAGCTGTCATAGCATGTAAAACGATTGCTGAAGCTCGGCCTTCTATTGTGGCTTTTTAATTATTATTATTATTATTATTAAATATTTTATATTTTTATGTTTATTATGAAAAAAAAACTCTGGTATGTACAAATTAAAAATTATTCTTTTAATTGAAACCAAATTAACAAAATAATCTTCATTTCTTTTTTTATTTACAAATTTGTATCATTATTTTCTGTCTTGCATTTTACTTTTTATACTTTTCATTTTTAATTTTAATACATCGCCAGAATTGGCGCAAAATGAAATAAAATAAATAAATAAATTATTATTATTAAAATAAAAATAAATGAAATTATTTTATAACATTAGAAAAGTTTTAATAAAATTTATCTTCTATTAATTTTTTATTTTATTAGATTAAAGCAATATTTTTTTTTTCTTATTTAATTTAAGGAGATTTTATTTGAAAAAAATTCTTATTAGATTAATTTTGTAATCCAAGATTTCGAAAAGAACTGCTTTTTGGATAGCGTTTTTTATTTAAAACTTAAGAACACATTCGCCTTTTTTATCTTTTAAATTTTCAATAAAAAAGTATTACTATCAAAAAAGTAAAACAGTATTCTTGTCTTAATTTTTTTCTATTAAATTAAAATTATTTAGCTTGTATCATGACCCATTCGGCACAAATTCGACTCGATAACTAAGTTTTCATCTTCTTTTAAGACTATTTTATTCAAAAGATTTTTTTCGTATTTAATTCAGTGATAATAATGGTAAATTAGTGACTTGTCGATTAATTTGATAATCAATTACTGAAATATGAGACAAAAATTTTGATTAATAAAAATAGCAAGCTTTTTATTCAGTTTTAATAACTAGAAAATATAACTCGAGCTTTTCAATGATAAAAAGAAGTTTTTTTTTTCAAAGAATTGCTGAAAATTCTGCAAAAAAAATCAAAAGTCTATTTTAATATTAATTTTTAAAATTAACATTTTTTACTGACAAAGTATAATAGATACGTTCTAAAATTAAATTTAACTAAAATAATTAATATATAGCTAATGTAATTCATACTTTAAAATTTTATCCATTTTAAAAATAAATTTAAGGAATACATTTAAGAATCATTAACTTAAATTATTCATTTGTCGACAAATTTTTTGATAAACAACTCAAGATATTTTTTTAATAAATTTAGCCGTATTGTGAATGAATTTCAAAAACAAAAATAACAAAATTTTTTCCTTTTTTGATAAATCAAAATTAACTAGAATAAAATATATTTAAAAAATGCTGCAACATATTTTGTTGCATCTTATTTTGCCTGAATTAAAACTTTATTTTCTTTTTTTTTAGACAAAACAATAGTTTTTAAAAGTAGCAAAACAGCATTACCATGAGATGAAAATTGAAAAATAATTAGATTATTTTATGTCATAGTTCATAGTTGAGCTTTAATGAATAATACCACCAAACGGTCGCATTATTTACTACAACTATAATTAATTCTACTGCATAAAATTATTTCAATTCAAAAGGCTTTCCTTTTTAAAATTATAAAAAGCAGTGCTTATTGAACCGATAAGCAGACCATGAGCACTACATTAGCTATGTGCAAGGGCTGTTTAAGCAATGCATTAAGAACTGTCTTCTTTGTTTAGAAACGAACTGTAAATTTAAATTACAATATAAAAATGACTAAATATGAGTTTTTGATTAAGGAAGAAAAAAATCTAGAATTAAGTTTTAAACCTTAAATTTAAGGGGAAAATAAATTTATATGGCGTTTTATGTTTATTTTTCTACCTAAGCTAAAATTTTTTATATTTAATTAAATTATTTACGTTTTTTGTTTTAATCATTTAGTAAGATTTTGAATTCTTTTGAATCCTTTAAGTTTAGTAAGACAAGATATTAATTTGAGAAGAATACCTTTTTTTTAAAACCTAGACAATTATATGTTTGATATTTTAATATATTTCTAAATTCAAAGCCAATAATCAAAATTAATTTATTAAATTATTTAGGCTTTTTTAAAGAAACTAATTTCCTTAAATTTTTTGTCTGATTCGAGCTTTCGATTGATTGATAATCATAATAGAGAAACAGTCGATTTGACAACAATTAATAGCTAAAGTTAAATAGGATTTTTAGATGAATCATTAAATTTTAATCTAGAATTCTTCAAAGAAAACTGTTATTCATGAAACAATAAGCAACCTACGTGTCTTTTTTTTATTAACATCAACCTTTAATCCTCTTATGAGTTTATGTTTCAAAAAAATTTTTCTATTTTTTTTTATTTAAAATAAAAATTAACAAATAGCTAATAAACCTTATTTAATCAACTTAGAATTTTTTTATAAAAAATAAACAAAAAATAATAAAAATGAGCTAACATTACTTAGAAAAAAAATTGATAGATTAGGGATTTAACTGTAAGTTCTGATCCGATATTTTTAATTCCAGGATCTTTGCTTCAGAGAATATTTTAGTAAATTTCCTTATATATTAAAATCAAAAAAGGTTTCTTATTTAACATTAAATTTTCTTTCAATAAAACCTTAGTTTTTTCATGTTTTAATTTAAAATCAATTATTTTCCCTAACGAAATATGGCCTGTGTTTCATTTCTAAAATTTCTTTTTCCAGACAATTAAAAAAAATCAAAATTGGGATAAGTAAATAAATAAATTTTCTTAAAATTTTTAAGCATCTGTTTATCTTAAATTTTAAAGATGAATTTTAAATTTGATTAGCAATCATTATTTTAATTTTTTTCTTTATTTTTTTCTATTCGTAAAATAGCACCAAAATTTTTTAAAATTTTCTCAAATATTTTAGAATTAATTTTTATTTTTCAGACTAGGAATTTTTTATAAAAACAATTTATCCAAAAATCTATTTGGCTTCTATAAATTTAATTTCAAATATTATTGTTTAAAAGCATTTTAAATGTTTTCAAATTATTCTTTTTTATTTTTAATTGGAATCTTTATTTTTCTTTTTCTGCAGATGTTTTTTTTCTTTTTAAATTAAAAATTGTATTTTAACTCACCTAGAAATAATGTTAAAACACTGGAAATAAAAAACAAAACAAATTCCTACAAAATTTTATTTTGAATATTCAGTATTGTTTTTTTGCAGTTTGTCTTTTTTTTTACTTAGCTTTTATCATTAACGATTAGGCTGTTATATACCAGGAATTTGTTTAGCTTGTATGTATTCATAAGTTATATTTTCATCTAACACCAAGCAGGCTTGTTATAGACTCAAATTTAATTTCAATTTTTAGTCATCTAAAAAATGTTTAATATTTTAAACATTTAAAAATAAAAACTTAGATTTAGAAACAAGATTATTATTGGTTTATAATATTCTACCACAGGTTTTTCCGAGCTAGACTTGAAAATCCTTTTGTTTATAAGAGAAAGATATTGCAGTTGCTAAAATTACTTAATCGATTCTACAAAATACATGCAAAAGCAATAAATAACTAGAAGCTTTTCCGTTTTTGTTTTCGATCTTAGGGATTTAAGCTTCAAATCATTGCTTAAAAATGAAACCGAAAATTTCTAGTTTAAGGATTTTTTTAAAATCTTTAAGACTGAAAGCATTTTAAGCAAATTAATATTTTACAAAAATCGATCCAAATTTAATAAATTATTACGTTATCCTCTTAGAATTACTTTTCATTAAATTTTTGCTTATCTTTCTTTGATTTTTAGATTTTTAATATATAAATTAAAATAGATTAATTAGTGAACCTATTCTCGAGTATTTGTTCCATGGCACATTTGCGATGTAAAATTCTAAAAAAAAAAGCTATAAATTTAAGCATTATCAATTGTTTTTGGTCACATTATTAAATATCTAATTTTATTTTTTAAAGCATTTTTTCATACAAATACTTGTTTTTTGCAACGTGATTTTGAAAAAAATTTGAAGCCATTTTTGGATGTCAAGATTAATAAGCTTAAGGTGAGCAAATTTGATTTTCTGTAAAAACTTAATTTTAAAACGATATTTGATAATTTTTGAATAGATAAAATATTCAGATATTTATGGAATTTTTCGTCTAAAAAGCTTGTGGAATTAAATTATATCTCAAAAACAAGAAGCAGTTCTTGTATATTTATTTCAAGAGCAATATTAATTTGAAACGCTACTTTACCTTAACGTTTCTCTTTCAATTAATTCGCAAATTCATATTAAAAAATCCACATCAACAAAATTATTCAAAAAATAACTTTCGACAAAAAATTTGATCTAATAAATCTTAATTTGTTTGATTATTTATTTTTTTCATTTAATTATCAAAATTTTTAGCTGAACAAATCAAGGCAAAGAAAATTTTTGATCAAATTTCATTTTTTAAATTTGATTCGAACATTTTTAAACGCACAATTAAATTTTATTGCAGATATTTGTAACATTTAAAGCTTCATTTTTAAACTGTTGAAAAAGGATTTTATATTATAAAAAATAAATTTATAAAAAAAATCCTCTCAAATTTAATTGCGCATTTAAAATGTTTGAATAAAAATTGAAAATTGATATTTGATAATCAAATTTAGCATTTATTAGTGACTAATCAACCAATCTTTCTTTCATTTTACCAAAATATTTTAATTTTTAATGGATTTAATTTAAAAGAATCTAAATTTTTATTATTAATTAAGGAAGCAGATGAATAAAGAAACAAAAAAGTTAAAATTCTTATAACAAATCAAGTATCTAATTGAATATTTTGTTTTAGAATTCCTACAGAAAGGCACTACAGTGAATTTCGTAATATAAAGTGAAGGCTCCATAAGATAATCAATTTGTTCAATTATTTTAGATTTCTTATCATACTTTATTTGTTATCTGAGTTTTAAAATCATTTCAAACTTAAACTGTTTTTATTAGATAAAATTTTGAGATCATAAAATAAATATAAGATCATCTTTTCATTGAGACTCAACTCAATCGAATAACTTGACAATTTCTAGTAGAGAATAATGACAAGTTGTCTATAGATTTTTCAAATGAATGATCAAATAAATAATTAATTAAATTATTTTGATTTCATTTATTCATTGATAAATAGTTGTTAAGAGCTCAAGCTTTAATCAATTATCATTATTACAGCTGCATGTTTTCTTTTTAAATTTTTTATGAAATAAATTTGATTTCTAATAAAATAGATTGCTTTAAAATCAATTGTGATTAATACTAAGTACGCTCTCGATTCAATATAATTTATCGCTTCAGATTTTATCTAAACGTTTTTTGTTTGAATTCTTTACAAAGTGCTGCTACCCTTTTTATTAAATTAAATTTAAACAACAAATTCGATGAAACAAGATCGTTTAATTTAAATTTTAAATATTTCTTTTTGAAATAAAATAAATAGTTTTTATTCAGTCTTGGTCTTGTGTTCAGCTAGTTTTTTTTTTTAATTTTTTTATTTTTTAATTTAAAAAACCCAATATAAATGAATTTAAATTTTCATTTAATCACTAATCAAAAGCCTTTAATTAAATCGCTTCAATTTTTTCTATCTCTTAAATTTTATAATAAGAATGTCAGATTTTAAATTTCAATGAAAAGCTAAGACAAGGAATAAAAGGATAAAAATAAATTTAATTAAATTAGTTTAAGTCCCATTGATTATTAAAAGAGGAACTTATTTTATACGAATCATGTTAAAAAATTGATAAATTGCAATGCTTATTCAATATGATTAAGAGTATACTTTTTTGTAGCATCAGACTTTAAATGGAAATTAATTAGTTTATTATCAGGAGCATACTGTTTAGTACACTAATTAAAATTTTTTATTGTTAATTTTGGGAAGCAAAAATATTTTAAGAGCAATGATCATTTTTTATTTGATTTAAAATTTCTTTTATATAAAAAAAATTTTATTTTTATGGTTATTATTTCAAAAGGCAAGATATTCATTTTATTTTTTTTAATGGCGTTACATATATTTATACATATATATTACATCAAATTTAATAAATTTTAAATCAATCTATGTAATCGTTAATGATATTTCTTTCAACACTCAATAAACCTGAAATAGAAAAAAATTTAGGTTAGAATTTTCATTTTCATTTAAACAAATCTGAAAAATTGCCCATTTCGTCTGTTTTATTTTGCCAAAGTTTTTTTTTCTGATCTAAAATTAAAGAAATATTTAATCCTATTTTTAGGAAGATTTAAAATGGTTTTAAAAATTGTTATGAACAATTTTTATCCCAATAGGAAAATTTTCACTGAGCAATCAAATCATTAAGTATTATTAGACAAAACAATAAAATGTTTAAGTGGTTTTTAGACAAAACATTATTTTAAATTGTTTATAAAATTATTTTATTGATAATTTTCATAAAATAACAAGTAAAAATTATTATATTTTAAAGCATTGTTAAAAACAGTTCCGACTAAATTAATTAGTGGCTGAATATTTGAATAGAAAATTAGCTTAAATGGAATTTAAATTGAAAAAATAAAAAATTGATAAAAGCATCTAAATTTTCCATGCCGTTGCTTTGACGATTGATTGACTAGAAAATTTTCTAAATGTCAGGAGTATTTAATGGAAAGAATTTGGACCAAGGTTAATTGAAATCAGATTTCAAATCTGAGACAAATTTATTTTTAAAAAAAAACAAAATCAATTAAAATTTAATGTTTTAAATTAGTTTCTCAAAAGCAAGATAAAATTTAGATGGAATTATTCATGAAGGCAATTAATAAGCTAAGCGGATAAAGAATAAATATTGAATTTTTCAAAGTAAATTTCCGATAAATTTTCAATTTTCATTCGCCTATCTTAAAATCAAAATTTTATCTTAAATTCAAATTTTTAAATTGTTTCAGATAATTTTTTTTTAATATTATTTTCATTTTAATCTATGTAAAATAGGATAAACCGATTAGTTATTCATCAAAAAATTCGAAAACTACAAAAAAAATTAATCATATCGACAAAATTAGTTTATTAATTAAAAAATATAAATTCTAATTTTAATCGCTTAGATTAAATAAAATGCTTTTTTTTCAATTTTAAATAATTTAGTTTTTTTTTTCAAATAGTTAATTACCTAAATTTGAATCTCTAATATCATTAAGAATTAATATTTCATATATGAAATTATCATTTAAGCATTAACAGACGTCTTTCAATACAGTTTAAAAATATATAATTCTACTTAATTTTTAAAAGACTATTATCGATATTGAATGTTATAATTTACAAAAATAAAACCAAAAATTAATTAGTTTCATATTTTTTTAATTAAAAATAATTTTTTAATTGATACATTTCAAATGTCTTAATTGTCAAAAACAATAAATCATTTACGTGTACGTTCTGTTGAAAATTTGTTATTTTTTAATTATATTTATGTGTTTTTTTTTAAATTTTTTAAATCAAGTTCTTACAATAGGCCAAGAAATTATTTTAACAGGCAGCTTTAGAATTGTTAACAAAAAAAAAAAATTTAAATTTTCAGAATTCCTAACCATTCTGTGTCTTTTTATTACAGTTCTTTTGGGTTTATTCAATTACTTATTTATTTATTTTTTATTAATTTTCTAAATAAATTCGAGGAGAACCTTAGGCTGCTCAGAATGGAATTTAGTCATTCTTTTTAGCCCAGCGTTAGTATCAACTACTGAGTTAAATTCATATAGATCTGATCTTAATTGTTGGTGGTTTGATTTTTTGATGAAAAATTTTATGATCAGAACTTTAGAGCGTGTTTCTTTTAAGTCTAATTTGAACTGGCTATGCATGTCAGAGATTTTTTTTGTTGGGAAGAATTTGATGATTCTAAAAATTTTGTTTTGGAGTTTTTGAAGATCTGAAGATATTTTTTGCGTCGAACAACATAGTGGAATATAAGTATAATCCAAGATTGAACGGATAAAGCTCTTGAAAATAATTTTGCATAGAGTCTAGGAATTTTTGAGTTTTAGGCCTTTTATTCTCCGAATGAGATTGATTTTTGATGTAGTTCTTGAGCTAATATTTTCAAAAAGGTTTTTGAAGCTGAGCTTAGGGTCGAATTTGATACCCAAAAATGTCGGAAATGGTTTATTTAATTAAGCTAAAGCTTTTTTTTTGAAAGTAAAAATAGGACAAAACTCTTTACCCAAAAAACCTAATTGAATAATGTTAGGGTATTAGTTTATTTAGTTTGGTTACCAATTATAGTGATTTTTTTCAATAGAATATTCTTATCTTTTGATAGTCCTAAAGATGAAAATATATGAGACACAAAAAATAATTTAGACTAAAAGTTAAAAAGAAACAAAATTATTTAGCATTTTTGAAGTTTAAAAAAAATTTTTGTAATTATTTCACATTTGTTTAAAATTTGATCTAATATTTGTGAGTACTTTTTATTGATAAATTTAATTAGAAATAGCAAGATTTAATTTTCTCAAATGCTATTATAAATATAAATAATTGAAATAAAAAGAAATACTATGTTTTTAGTATTTTTAAAGTTTTTCAACAAAAAAATCGCATGGGAATTAATTCGAATTTTTTTTTTCATTAATTAAAAAAAAATTTAAATCTAAAAATCATGAAATTTACAAGTTGTACTGATAATTTTTTAATTTCGTTGCCGCAATAAATCAGAAAACAAAAAATTAACTAAATAAACTTTAAATATTTAACTTGATAAATTATTAATCTTAATTTTAGATATATAAAAAATTTTGGAATGTTTCATTAATGAGAATAAATGAAAGTATGTTCATTCAAGCAGAGTCGAATTTTTCACTATTGAGCACGTTAACACCAGAATTATTTGATAAATATGTGGCCAGCGAACAAAAAGCCGACTTGGACTTGTCCAACTCTAATAGCAAATTAACTGCCGGGGAAGAGAAATTTATTGTTATTATTTTCCTAGCAGTCATAATTCTCGGTTTTTTCGGCAACTTTTTGGTCATCTGGACCGTTTTAGTCAATAAGCACATGCGTTCATCAAACAATTTGTTCATTTTAAATCTAGCTATATCTGACTTAACTTTGTGTGTGTTCAGTATACCATTTAATGTGTACAAAACTTTGCGTCATACTTGGGAATTTGGCGAATTTCTATGCAAATTCGCGCCTTTTTTTCAAGCAACTAACGTTTTTGTGAGCACAATGAGCATAACCGCCATAGCACTAGACAGGTATGTAAATATTGTTTGTGTAATGAAAGTACGCCAGTCAAACAATCTGCTAAGTTCATATGGCCCGATAGCAATTTTGACATTCATCTGGTTCTTTGCGTTCATGCTTTCTTCACCTCTCTTCTATTTCAATGTCTTAATTTCTCTGGAACCTAAAGACTTCAATTTCAACTTTACCATTAGCTGGAATGATTCCAAAAATGATCTTTTTGAGAATCAGCTAGAACAACTGAACATTCATCACTGTATTGAGCACTCACCCTTTCCTCAATCTCGGTTCATATACTCATTTGCCTCTCTTTTGATCCAATACATGCTCCCGTTTCTCATTGTCGGAATAGCCTACGGTAGCATATGGTGGAAGCTCAGAAACCACCGAAACAAATTGAAACACCATCAGCAAAATTCGTCTAAGAACAAAAAAGACGACAAGTCCGAGTCAAACAGTTTGATGAACAAAATTGGCCGAAATCACGCCCATAGCTGCAATCCAAATGATAATTTAGATCGAAAGAACACTCTCAAAAAGCAAGAAAAAAATCGAAGATTAAAAATGAATATACTTTTGGCATTTATAGCCATAATTTTTGCCGCATCATGGCTACCCATCAATTTGTTCAATATATTAAGTGATACAAAAAATAATCTTATTAAAGCAAGTCACACTTATTACATGATAAACGCCATTTGTATACTCCTAGGCATGAGTTCGGCAGTGTCGAATCCATTTTTATATGGAGTTTTGAATGAAAATTTCAAGCGAGAATATGTCAAATTGCTTGATCAGTTTGTGGCCGGCGCTTTGTCGTGTTTTGGCAGAAAAAAAAAACCCTCCGAGAACAAAAGACAAATTGAAGAAACTAGAATTACTGCTGAAAAAAATAATACAATTGTTAAGTATGAGAATAAAATTTTATTAAAATCAAGACCTATCATTTTAGTTAACAATGAAAGCGTAAATGATGTGTTGTAAAACTTCAGCTGATATTTTAATTAAGAATATTTATTTCGAACCTTAGTACCGAAGACAAAGATTAACTGAATTTGTTCAAAATTTATTTTTATTTTGACTTTATTTTTTTTGTTTATTTTTTATTTTTTTTTCTCAAATTTTTGTAAAATATATTTTGTGAGTTGAAATATTTTTTTAAAATAAATATCCAAATAAATTTTTGAATTTATTTGCTAAAAAAAAGGATTAAATATAATTCTTGCACTGTCCACAAAAAAAATACTCCTGATCCTAATTTTTTTTACTAATTAAAATGACATGATTTTTGACAATTTGGTTTTAAAAATTTTAATTATAAATTAAGTATCTGAGTGATAACAACAAATTTTAGTCTACAAGCAATAAAACCAAAGATGAGAGTGCTCATCGGGAAAGTTTGAGTCTAAGAAAAAATTATTATTATAAAAAATTACCAAGTTTACAATTAGTGATAGAATGTAATGCGTGTGGAGCATTATATAGAAATTCAAATTTACCGATTAGCTGTCAATTAAAATCAACAAAAATTTCAAGTTATATCCAAAGTATTAATTTCTCAAATAATAAGACCTCTGACTAAAATAAACTTTTTTTGTCTTTAAGTTTAACAGTAAAAGATCATGTAGTATAAAATATTTAAATTTTTAAGAAACGTCAATATTAAAGGCAAAAAAAAATCTAAAAAATTTTATCTACTTTTATAAATTCATTTTATTTAAAATGTATTTACTGACAAAAAATGTATTCAATTTTTTTAAGTGAAATTTAAAACACCGTCTAAACACTCTCAGACAGTTAATTTTCTTTAGGTGAAAAAAATGTTTGTTTTTTTTTTTTTGCATAAATGAGCTCTGTAAGTTATATCTATTGTAAAATTTTTAAATAAAATTTTTAATATATCAAAAAGTGATACTAGGAAATTTTCCCATCCCAAAAAAAATTTTTAATAAATTTTTATTTATGATAAAAATGAAAAATTTTGATATTTTCACAAAATCAGCAGAAAAAATATAAAAATTTTTTGCTTTTAAATTATTTAATTTTTTTCAGTGGTAACAATGTGAATTAAGAAAAATAAACCAATCGATTGAAATAAATTTTAATTCTATTTTTAATAAATTTTATCGCTTAGCATATACCTCAGAAGCTAGATGGTTCAAGACATTGGCAATTGCATTTTAAGATAGATTAGCATACATTTGATTGAAATAATAAATTTATTTAAAACCCAATTTATGAATTTTAAAATTTAAATTCAATGTTTCTTTATAAGTTAATTTTCAAAATCTTCAAAAATTATTAAAATATTATTTGGTGAGATGGCGTCGTCTGCAACACCACACCGATTAAGTCGGTTTTTTAACATTTTTAACTCTAATATCTATTTATTTATTTAAATTGAGCATCATAGGTACAAGTCAAGTTAATCTAGTTAATTTGACAAAAAATGAACTCGAAAAAATTGGTAGACTGGAGTCACCTAAAAAAGAGTGAACCATAATTATTTGCAAAATATTCAATTTGAAAAAAAATATCATAGGAATATAGCAAATTCTTTAAACTTTGTGAATTTTACGATTATTGTGTTATGATTAAAATTATAGTTTAGTAGATTTTTGGATTGTTTCTATACATATCCTTCTATTTAAATAGTTTGTCTTCATTTAAAAAATTTTCAAGTCATTTTTTAAATCATACCAGCTTATTCCTAATCATTTTCTCTTTCTAATGATATATTTGAAGTATTTTTGACTTAGATTGATCAAAAGTTATCCTAGAAAAACTTTTAAAAAATGACTAAATTTTAAAGTTATTTAAAATTTGCTTTTAACCAAAATTTTAGATAGAAATTAGGTAGTCTCATAAAAATTTTAAAAATTTGCTCAAGTATAGATTATTTAGAGATAAAAAAATATATATATTAATTTTTCTATTTTTTTTTCTTTTTAGAAGAAATTTGTCTAAAAAATGCTTGTTTATTAAGTCAAATTTTTCTAAAAGATAAATTTAAAATTTAAAAAAAATATATAATTTTATAATAAAAAGTGATTCTTCTACAAAAAAAATAGACATTATGAGCAAACCTAAACCAGCCACCTATCGTGAACTTGCTACAATAGCTCCATTCCAAGTTCTCGTTTGTGATTTTTTCGCCACCATGTTGCAAATTTATAACCTGCATTTATACAAGTCAAATAAGGCCTCATTTATCATTTAGTCAATCACTGGAATATGTTGGGGTTGGATGCGGTCGAAGCTCAATCAAGCGATATTTTTAAAGCAAAAATAAACAAATACTTTCAAAATATAATTTGCACATAATCTGTCATCAGATTTTTGCGCATTTAATGCGTTGCAATAAACCACTCTACTACATACTTCTATACTATACTATACTAATTTAAAAAAATTAAATAAAATTGAAAATAATAAAAAATTTTTTTCG
Source organism: Brachionus sp. 'Tiscar' (assembly GCA_006352455.1). NCBI lineage: Eukaryota > Metazoa > Rotifera > Eurotatoria > Ploima > Brachionidae > Brachionus > Brachionus sp. 'Tiscar'. The sequence goes on along the minus strand of VANL01000087.1, from coordinate 24,972 downwards.
CCTGACTTATTTGCTAAAATATTAAACTTACACTAAACTTATTAATATAAATATAAGAATCATCAGTATCACGCTTCTTGTAAATAAATAAATCTAATTTCATACATGAAATTTGAAAAAAACCTAGTGGAAATCGTGACAGTGTCAAATGTATCAGAAATGTTTGAAGAATTAATAGTATCGAATCCAGTATTTAAAATCTAAATTAGTAAGAACAGAAAATCCAAATTAGTAAGTGAAAAATTTTGAAAAAAAACTTTTAGTACTTGAAAAAGACATTTTTAAAGAGAAAAAATTAATGAGACAGTGGAAATTGAGAGCAATTGAAATTTTAAATAAAAGAATTTCTTTTAAAAAATTTTTTGTAAAAATTGTTTACAAAAATTAAAAATTGTGTTTCTTTAAAAGCTCAAATTAATTTAAGTTTTAAGTTTTTATTTGCTTTGCTAATTAAAAATAGCTTTCAAAATAACCGTCAACTAAATTTTTAAAACAAATAAACATTTTACTTATTTTTTTGTTATTTTTTATATTGAGAAAATTATATATTATTAGTTCTTGATCATAGGAGTAAAAACACTAATAAAATCAAAAATCAAATCTGACAGGAATCTGAAAGCAAATAGAGATCAAAAAATTATAATTTATATTAATGACAGAGCAATTTAACTAAATTTATTTAGTAAAAAAATTAAAAAAAAAGAAAACTTAATGGTTTCACATTTTGAGCTAAAATCGATAAATCAATATTTTTGAAAGGCAAAAATTATTTCTTTTCTTATTAAGAAATTAAAAAAAAAACAAGATGTTTTCATAAATACTATTTATCTTATTTAGGAAAATTTTATTGAATTTATTTTGTAAATATTGAAAAATCAAAACAACATTTTTTAGACGTTTTATTCATGCATAGATACTTAAATGATAAAGCTGTGATATGAATAATATGCTAGTAATATTTTTGATCATGCAATTGAAGAAAAATTGACAAATTTTATTAATTTTAAAGTAAACAATATTTTTGATCACGTAACAGCATGGGATTTTGTTAATTTCGATTGCCGCTAAATATGACAGATTTTAAGTAAAGTTAATCACAACCTTCCGTTTAGGTTCTCGACATTAATTAAATTTATTGATTTTGCTTAAGCATTTAGTTATTATATTTTATTTTTAAAAAAAATATATTTTTTATCAAATTTAAAATCAAATCTAAAATCATGATTTTTATTTTAAAACTAGATTAACTCGAGTTATTCACTACTTTAAATTAATTCAATTGAAAACAATTGATCAAAATCTTATTTTCCAATAAAGAAAAACATCTTAAAATGTTTTAAGAAAAAAATGTTGAATTTTGAATTAACCATGAATAGAAGGGGATTTATATTAAGAAATGTCCTTATTGTTTGGTCAATTATATGTATTAAACCATATACGAGCAAATCGGCACAATCTTCTTTGGAATCTAATAGATTTAATTGTGTAAGACCTGACATTGAGCAATTTCCAAAAACATTTTTCGATCAGAATGACAGACAAAGTGGTGCTGTTATATTTTATCTCATGATTGCAGCTTATATGTTTATTGCCTTGGCGATTGTATGTGACGAATACTTTGTGCCATCTTTAGAAGCAATATGCAAAATTTTTGGAATTAAAGAAGACATTGCCGGGTAAAAAAATTAGATTATCAATTTTTTTTATTTACAAATTTTTTTATTTGTTCAGAGCTACATTTATGGCAGCTGGAAGTTCAGCACCTGAACTTGCTGCAACAATTATCTCTCTTTTTTTCGCCAAAGTATTTTTTGAATAAATTTTGTTAAAGTAATATTTAAAATTTTAAATTATAGGACGCCGATATTGGTATTGGAACAGTTGTTGGAAGCGCTGTATTTAACATCATGTTTGTGATAAGCATTGTTTCTTTACTTAGTGGAATGGTAAGGTTTTAATTTATCTCTACTCGTTTATTTAACATCAAATGACTGAACTATCACATAAATAATTTAAATTATTAGGTTTTTTTTAGATTTGTGCTAAAGTAAAAAATAAGAGTAATTTTAATGTCCTTTATTTTCGGATCAATTTGCGTATTTTACCAAAACACATAGTTGCTCAAGTCATAAAGTCAAGGAATTTGACTTAACTTGATTTTTTATTTTTGAAAATTAAAGAAGACTTAGAAAGGAAAAAATAATTAAGCCTAAAAGTATTTTAGCATCAAAAATTCAAAATATAATTTTATCTATTTGAAAAATTAGTTTAAAGGCTTTCTATATTAAAGTATGATAGTCAAATTAAGTAAAATTGGTAAAGTGTAAAAAAATTTACATTTTTATATATTCATATTTTTAGATTTTTTGTGCAATATTTCAAAATTTTTTTTTAAATTTATAAACAATAATAATTACGGCTTCGATGATCAACTCGATGCAGAAAGGATATGAGCGCCATATGCTCCACAAGGAGTTAACAAGTTTAATAAATATAATTTGGGCGAGTTTTTTTTTCTGAAAATATTCCGAAATAATGCATAAAATATTTAAAAATATGAAAATGTAAAAATTTGAAAATAATTTCATTCTTGCCCTAAAACTTTTTTTTTCACTACTGTGTTTAAAAATTACTAACTCTCAAATGATCAATTTTCTATTTAAATAGAATTTCACAACCCTTCTAAAAATTTCTTTGTTATTTGTTTAGCTTTTTTACTTGAATATATTTACTTTACTTGATTTTAATTTTACTTGATTTGCATTTTCTTACTTAAACTTAGTCTTTTTAAAATCTCAAAAACTAAGAATATCTTTAAAAAGTCATGAAATTAATATAAAATCCTATAAATCAAGAATGGGAATCGGTTAAAAGCCAGGTTTTAAATAGTTGAAAAAGTAAGTTTTGGAAAAATAAAAATTAACAAGGAAAGTTAATTTAATTTTCAGTAAGTACAAAATTTAAACTTAGAGTTATGTCATTATATTTTAATATATTTTTTTGTAAAATAATTCGGAACAGTGAATTTATAAATAAAAGTGCAGAGTTGTTGAAAAGTCAGAAGTCTCAAGTCTGGACTTTTTTTTTTTTAGTTTTTTAGTCAAAAAGGATAAAAAGTACGTATACGGAGGTAAAACAATTACCTCTTTTACAGAGTTTCTTAAAGTCAGAAAAAAAAAGTCCAAGTCCGGGCTTTTTAAAAAAAAAAAAGTCCGAACTTGGACTTTTTTTTGTATACGTACTTATTATCCTTTTTGACTTTTTTAGTAAAAAAAAACTGTTCTTTCTGTACTTTTTGGGAAAAATTTTAGATCTTGATTTAGATAAGACGTCTTTTTTTCTCTTTTTAAGTTTTTATTATTAAAAAGAATGTTCTTTTTGTACTTTTTTGAAAAAATTATAAATCTTGGTTTAGAAAAGAAGTCATTTTTATTCTTGTAGAGTTAATTTTTTTACATTATTTGTAATATTCATTGTTTATTCTTTTTCAAGTTAAACTAAACAAACCATAAAATTAAAAACCAAATTACAGTTTTAGTTCAAAAAAACGTCTATTCTAGGCTATAAAAAAGAATGAAAATAAAATCTAAAAATTACATTCTCTCTATAAATGAGTATGTATTAGGGCCCGTTGTCAATAGGTCCAAATTCGTCTATTTAATAACAATAAAACAAGTAACAACTGCTCAATTTTTAAAAAACCAACATACTATAACTGAACAGCTGAGAAGGACCTAATTTGTGATGTCCAGATATAGCTTAGTTATATTTTTGAGGTGGTAGTGTAATGGGTAAAACAACAGCTTATTGCGACTGATAGTCCCGGTTCGAATCCAAGTCAAGTTAAATAAATGTAACGTTAAAAAAATAATAAATTATGGATTTGAGCTTGTGCTTTCAGTGTTGTGCTTCTATTTGCAATCTGGTTTGAGTTCATCGCCAAATCATTTCTCTAGATGGTTGTTACCATTCATCCAAAAAATGGAACCTGGCATTAAAACAGTGATCATCTTCCTATGGGAACGTGTCAGGACTCGCGAGTCAAGGGGACTATAAATAATGACGTCGAAAGACGTAAGTAGTGAGTATAAAAAACTCTGTTATAAGCAGCAATGCTTTAACAAGCTAATCAAATATAACTTGTGTTGTTCTACAAGGGTTTAGACTTGTCACAGAAAAACTTGAACAACTATTTTTGTCTTAAAATAAATCGTTGATATTTATTTTGATTTTAAATTGTAAATATAATCAAGTTTAAAAATATGTGTATTTTTTCTTAAAAAAGTCTTTTGACTTCGTTTAGTGCTTCTAGTAAGAATAAATAAATTTCAGTGTTATGTTTCTTCTAGTGTTAAGAAATAAAAAAATTTTAAATATTTTACGAGTAAAAAGTAGATTTCTTAATTGTTTTTATCTTTTTTAGATTATTGGACTTAGCTGTTATCCAATAATAAGGGACTCTTGCTTCTATTTATTATCAATTCTTGCCATGATTTTGACAATCATGGACGAACGAGTTTATTGGTACGAAGGATTGGCTTTATTAATAATGTATGTTTTATACATAGTGGCGCTTGTATTCGATTCAAGTATTAAAAAATGGATTTACCTAAGAATTGGACTCGGCGATCAACTAGAGCAAAATAGTTACAAAACAATGAGAATTTCAATCACCACTGAAATTAGTCACATTCCAACCAGTGCAACTATGCTAGATAATTTTGAAACTTTAAGCCAAAAAGATGAAAATGATCGTTTTATTGATCTGAATGAGACAATTGAAAATTTTAGTCCATTCAGATGGCCCGGTTCGGACTTGAGCTTTAGCGAAAGAACAAAATTTTACATTTGCTGGCCTCTATTTGCCATTCTATACTTAACTGTTCCAGATTGCCGTAAAATGCATTCTCAAAAATATTTTCTTTTAACATTCTTAATGTCATTGATATGGTTATCATTGTTCTCTTACATAATGGTATGGATGATAACCGTAATTGGATATACTTTTTCGATTCCCGACACAATTATGGGAATAACATTTATTGCATTTGGAGCAAGTGTACCGGACGCACTGAGTAGTTTGTTAGTTGCCAAAAATGGACAAGGAGACATGGCTATATCTAATGCAATAGGATCAAATGTATTTGATATTTTAGTCTGTCTTGGAATTCCTTGGACTTTAAGGTCTCTGATCGGGTCTGACAAATTTATCGTTGTAAAAAGCAAAGGTAAGTTTTTAAAATAAAAAAAAAATTTTACTCAAATTTTTGCCATAGGTTTAACTTATTCAAGTATAACCCTTTTTGGTACGGTGGTTGTATTAATAGTCGCATTAAAAATAAACAAATGGCAATTAGATAAACGACTTGGAGTATTTTTAATTTTTGTCTACTTTGCATTTATTATTTTAGCCTCATTTTACGAATTAAATTTATTTGGTTCATCGGCTCATTTACCAATGTGTCATAACAGTCAATGGTAAACAAATCTAATAAATTAATTTTTAGCTGATTAGAATATTGTTTAAATTTATTTTTTAACATTTAAAATAAATTAACCTTTTTAAAATATATAAATATCAAAAATTGTTCCTCTTAAATAATCTTTTTATTCTGATAATATTAATTTTTGAAAAAATATTTCTTAAAAACTAATAAAAAAGAATAAAATTCAAATTTTGAAAGGTATTACTAGACTTGGGTTGCTTTGAATTTTTAAAGTACTTGTCAAAAAATAAATACTTTTTTTTTAAATAAAACCAGTTTTTGTTGAAAATTTCAAGCATATTTATTTTTTTAATTTAAACTCATCAAATAAAAATCATCGGGTATCTATCAGTCAGAATCAAGGACAAATAAATGATATTTTTGTAGTTCGAGGTGGTTAATATTGAAGCAAAGCAAGTTTTGGACTTTTTAAAAAATTTTAAGTCAGGACTAGGACTTTTTTTTCGGGACTTTTAAACAACTCTGTAGTGGAAAATTTTTTATTTTAATCAATTTGTTTATTAAGTAAAATTAATTTTATATTTTTTAAAAATAATCAGACAGTGCCTAATCTTTCCTTTTAGCAACGTGATGTTTTGTTATCAACTGATAACAATAAATTAAGCCATTTCCAATACGATTGCCAACGCTTAATTTATCCATAAAAAAATTGTTCTTTTGTGTTTTTTTTAAAAGTAAGATGAATTTTTTTGTGTTAAAATCCTAATCGCACTTTCTCTTTTGAATAAAGTTTGCAAGAGAACACAAATGGCTTTTTTAATTTTTTTTTTGGATCTCTAACCAAATTGGTACAGAAAAAAATCGTCATTATTATTATTCATTAATTTGTTTATCTGTACCGAGCTTATACTCCTTCGGATTATAAAAATTGGGGGGAAACCCCGGACAGTTTGGAGTGGTAAATAACCTCCCTTTCAGTTTCATATTGAGTAGTTTTGACAAAAATAAATAAAAAGAAAATAAAAAGTTGAAAAAATCTTTTGTAGAGAAGTTAAAAAGAAATATTTTTTTTAAACTCAATTCAAGAGAACAGTTCGGCGTTACTGAGAAAATCCAGATTCTAGATTACATGCCTGAACTTATGAATAGTTTTTCAATATTTGGAAGATGGACTTGTTATGATTTGTGAATTTATTAGATCATCATTTATTTGATTCAGACTTGTTTTTAAGTCACAAGTCTTGAGTCAAGTCAATGACTTAAAATTTCTTTTAATACATATCTAAAAACAATAAAAACCAATTTTTTGATTTTAAAACTAAAAAAGAAATAAACATTTTAGGATTATTTACGTAAAATACCGTAAAAATACAAAATTGCAAAATCAAGAATTAATGAAAATTTTTTAAATTAATAGTAAATTTTTACATTCTTCTAATTAATTTTAGTCATTGACTTGACTTAAAAACAAGTCTGATTTGATTGAAGTTCAGACAGTTTGCCATAAATTTTTTGAAAAAGAGATCAGTTCTTACTAAGATCGTCCTGAGGTTAAACTTTTGGTGAATTGCTAGGCCTGGCTTTCAAAGGGAAGTATTTGATTGTTTTTGAAATTCTGCTCTGTATTTTTTGAAGATCATTTTAAAATTTTTTAGGCCTGATTAGGGCTATGAAAACGGATAAAATCAAAATAAAATTAGATAAAAAAAATAAAAGAAACAAAACAAAATTCAATTTTTGTAATGTTTATAAATTGGTTAATTATTGAATTAAAAATTTGAGATTAAAATTTTTTTAATAGAAAAAGATTAATTTATTTTTTTAAAAATATTTTCTTCTTGATTGTTGAATTATTAAACGATCAGTTTCATTCCTTCTTTAACAAAGAGCCCTGTGATCTAGTTTATGCCTTATTTTCCTTTACAAACTTCCTCATCTTTCGATATTGAGAATATCATGCCAGAGCTTGATGAGGATCTCATCGAACGGAGACTACTGAAATTAGATGGAAATTAGATCAATGGATGCGGATGAAGTACATCCACCTATTCTGAAAAACTGCGCAAAAAAAAATGTCGGTGTCAATCAAATTAATAAACACACAATCACTTGAAACAGGAATGATAGATTGGAAACCAGAAAATGTATCGCCGATCTACAAAAAAGGAAGTTAATTAGAGCCTGTAAACTATCGACCAGTATCATTGACGTCAGTTGCTTGTAAACTAAGGGAAGGTATTATCAGGGACCGATTAATGCTTTACCTTGAACAGAATAACCTTTTAAGTGGAAGTCAGCATTGATTCGTCCCAAAGAAAAGATGTGTCACGAACCTTCTTGAAACGCTTGACATGGTTACGAGATGGTAAGCAAAAGGTAACAGAGTTGACGAAATACTGTTTAATTTTTCAAAGCATTTGATACTGTACCGCATCAACGACTTATCCATAAACTATGTGGTTATGGTTTAGGCCAGAAAATTATTAGGTGGTTCGAAGACTTTTTGAGTAGGAGAACTCAGCGAGTTGTACTTGATGATGATGTTTCTAAATGGTCAGAAGTATTTGAGTTCCACAAGGATCGGTACTTAGACCCCTTCTATTTGTTCTGTACATAAATGAGCTTTCTGACTGCGTTTCAAACAAAATGGAATTGCATGCAGATGACTCAAAAATACTCAGTATAGTAAATAATGTTTATGATAGAGCGAAGCAACAGAAAGATCTTGATTCTGTCTGTATATGGATTTCTTACAAGTTTAAGGTGATGCATTTTGGTAGACGAAATGCTAGGCACAAGTATGTAGCAAGATGTGGTGAGGGCGACTCAAAAGTTTTATTAACGACAACAGAGTGTGAGAAGGTTCTGGGAGTGATTGTTTAAGAAAACTTAAACCTAATACAAAAATTGACAAATAACTTATTTTCACAGTTCTATTTAGAATTTAAACAACCCTTAGAATTTGTCTTATCCCTATTGAAACTTTCAGTGCACAAATAATTCAATACTTAAAATAAAACTCACAGTCAACTTGAATAATTCAACCAAAAATGGAGACGACACAGAAGATGAAATCGAAGACATTTTTTGACAGGTATAAACCCAGGATTGGATCCATTACTGAATGAGTTACAAATCGATCAGCTTTTACAATAAAAAAAATACAAAAATATAACAATTTAAGAGAGTCTTGATGAAATCAAAAACAACTTATCAAAAGAGCCGGCTTTTAAGAGAAATTCAATTGACATTTTTCTTAATTTTTTTTAAATAAATAAAATTGGGTTTTACCAGGGTATGAGTATTTTTGAGATTTTTGAGAATGTAAAAACTTATTTACAGTCAAAACTCTTTAATCCGATTTTAAAGGAATGAGTTTTTATTAACAATTTTTTTTGAATATATTAAATACACAATTTTACATAGAAAAGTGAAGATAAATTTATTCATGAAAATTTTAGACCGATCTTTGCCATTTTATACCCCAGAAATGTGTGCCTTTATAAATCATTTCATTTCATTCAAAAGTATTTACATTTTCTTCACATAAACTCTATTTTTTGATCTAAGTGTAATTTTATCGTTTTTCTGGATATTTTTGATGATATCTTTTGAACTGAGCATCGAAAAAATAAAAACAAGATGGCATTAAAGAGCTGATAAAATTTTATTTTCAACGATATATAAAAATATGTTAATAAAAAATCAAACTCTCGGGAATATTTTATAGTTTCTTTATCTTGATAAAATTTCATCGGAAACAAAAATTCTTTTCATTATTTGAAATTTCGGTCAAGCTATATTGGACACCCTTTAGTTCCAAATAAATTTGGATAACAGGCTAGAGAACCGGTTACCAAATTATTTCATATAATCTCTTCATTTAAACAAAGTAATGACTATTTACTTTTTCTCTTTATTCAATTCCTCAAAAAAGAATATTTGAAAAAAATTATTTTGGAAATATTTTCTATGCAAAGAACTTAAAATGAATAAAAAATTTAAAGGCAAAATTTTTATTTTCAACAATCGAATTAATTCAAATTCATATAAAAAATATATTTTTAAAGTTAAAAGTTAAAGATGCTTTAATGCTTTAGATTTAATAAAAAATCTGATTCTAGATAAACAGAATCAAAAAGAAAAATTATTTGGTCCTTGGTTTCACCTAATTTTGGAAAAAGTACCTTTTGTAATTTTTTTCAATAAATAAAATTATTTTAAAAAATTTTCAATTCAATTTAAAGCTTTAAAAACTTGAGACCCAGGCTTTAATATTTTATCAGAAGTTTTATTAATTTTAATTTTCTAAAAACACTAAAGAGATATGAGCAACCAGACTAATTTTTTTATATTTTTTAAATGTATATTGCGCAGGAATAAAAATAAACTATTCAATTAATAAATTTGACGCGATTTGCTGTTATTGGCAAAAGTTTTATAACCAAATAGAATAAATAATTTTTTGAATGAAAGAATTAAAAATGTTCATCTGTTATTAATTTACTAATTAGCATTATTAATTTTTTAAATTGATAGAAAAATTGAAAATTTGAAAATTAAATGCTTTCATTTTTTGAATAAAAAAAAAATTGTTGATTCGAAAAATTAATTAACATGTAAACGAAGTAGAAACAATTTCTAAATTGAAATGCCATCGGAGCGATAGGAAAATATTTCATCGATATTCATATTTTAATAAGTACTAGCATTAGTAGTAATAATATAATATAATGTTTAATTAATGCAGAACTCCTTTTCTGTTAAAGCCTATTATTGTTTTGGGGATCAAAAATCTGGGCAAAATTTTATCAAGAAGTTTATTTAAGTGTCATCAGAATGATGCTTTTTTTTAAATTATTTTTTGCTTATTTATATAAAAATTCTTTTTTTAAAAACTTTTTTTTAAATATTTAGTTAATTAGTAAATTAAAGAAATATTATTCTGATGACACTTAAATAAACTTTTTGATAAAATTTTTCCAAATTTTATCGCAAAAACCGTTCGCCAAGTGAACCGGTTAAGTCTATTTATAAACCATTTATAAACCATAAAATGCTATTTAAAAAAAAATTAACTTTTAAGCAAATTATATTTTTGTCTTTTTTTTTTTTTTTTAATTTTTTGACAAACGAAAATTTAACACCCAAAGACCAGAGAAATTTTTAAGACCCTTATTGTCAATTCTTTTCTTTGCTTTTTACATATTTGTTAACTAATGAGGAATAAATAAGTCATATATAGGGTCAGCTAACAAGGCTTGCAGTTTCAATTCTAAGTTTTTATTATTAGATAAATTTTTTTCCATTATTTTTTTTATTTTGCTTTTCACAAAAAAAAGGAGCTCGTCAAAAATATAGTCATTTAACTAAAAAAAAAAGATATTTTGATTTCATTTAAGAATGGACTTAATTAAATAAAAATCATTTGGAAAGCTTATTTTGATTAAAAAAAAAAACTTTATTCATTAATTTAACATTATTGAATTTAGTGAATTTTTAAATAAATTTCAAAACTTCAAATGTTTATAAATTTGAAAAAATAAAACTTCAATTTAATTCTTATCTATTAAAAGAAACAACAATAAATTTATAAATTTTAAAAGTTAAAAAATATCCAAATTCAAAACAACATGATTTGATGTTTAAAAAAAGGTAAAGTTTGATTTATATTTTTTTAATTTATTTAATTTTAGCTAATTTAAATGAATAGAATATTTTAAGCTAGGAAAATATGATTTTTTAAAATTGATCCAATTATACCTTTTAATGTTTAAAATTTTTTTATCTAGGTTCAAAAAAATATCAAAAATGGACGAAATTATATTGAGCAGTGGCAGTGATTCAGACTCAGAAATAGAAATTATTTTTTCAAAGCCCTCACAAGAAATTATCATTTTGGAAAATGATTCGAAGCGTCGTTGTGTTGAAAAAAAAAAAAAATCCTATTTTATGTCAGAATCTAGCCGAATACCAAATTCACCGAAACGAAAAACATACGAGAGCCCAGCAAAGCCCAAAATTATCGAAATATGCTCAGTTAAATCAATAAAAAAATGTGATAGATCAATTCAAGAATATTTTTTGTCATTGTTAAATAAATCTTATGTAATTAAAAATCTAAAATATGACGAATATTTGGATGCATCTTTTTCGGATGAGTTGTTTTTGAAATTTTCTTGCTGGGAAAACTGCAAAAACACACATTATTTGACTTTGTTCTTACCATGGATGAAAATTGCAAGTAAAAAATCAATTAATTTGTCTGAATTGCTCAATTTGTTGGAAAATTTCTTCTCCTATGGAACTAATTTGGGACAAAGATGGTCAGACAATGCTTGTTTTTGTGAATTTTTAATCAAATTTAGTCAATGTATTAAAAAAATATCTGTAAAAAAAGACAATTTTGATAATAATAAAAATCCAAGTCAAAAAAACATGACACAATTGAACTCAATCATATTGAAAATTAACCAACTTTTTGCAAAAATGATTAAATCAGTTAGGCGCTCAAATTTTAAAATGTTTTTAACATTTTATAAAATTACATTCGATATTTATATAGTTTATAGTTTATATTTGTTTGATGTTAAAAGAAAATTCAAAAATGATCCTTTTAGTCTGATCAAGTTTTTTATTCCAGATGATAAATTTCTGTATGAGTTAATGGATCATTTCAAATGCAGTGTTTTATTTTTTGAAAATAATATCGAGTTTGTCTAAATAAACATTTAAATTGACTTTTAAATTAGAGTTTTATTTTAGATTATTTAAATCGATTCATTTTGCGCTTTATTGTGAAATAACTCAGTCAATTCTGTTTACTAATTTACTTTTCTATGAAAAGCAATCAATCAAAAAGCATACTAATGAAGTATCAAGTCTGTATTATACTTTTAAATTAAAATTAATTTTATTCCCAAGCTTTTAAATACATTGGAGCAAATTTATTCAAAATTGAGCTCTGCGGAGGCAAAAAGTGTTTTTCGTCATCAAATTTTATACCATGATGAGATAAAAATAAAATTTTTTCACCTGCAATTGTCGGCGAATAAGCCAACATTGGAAGATCAGACTGACTATTTGAATTTTTTGGAAGATTTTCTGGTTGTTTTTAGACGTCTTGAGCCAAGTAACTAAGATCTTTCTAAGAATTGATGCTAATAATTTGAAAATTCAAGATTTGGAAAATAACCCATTTATTGCTTGTCTGTTTGATATTGACGATTGCTCGTCAAACAAGCAAAGAATTATTGAATTGTTCTATGAAGTTTACTTGATTAGAAATTTGGATGAAAAAACTTCACTTGATTTAAAAAATTTATTTACGCATCTTTTTTAATAGTTTTAAATAATAAAAATCAGTAGATTTGCAATCTATTTTCAATTAGATTCCGTGTCAAGATTTTCCAAAATCAAAAAAAGCTTAGATTAAAATAAATTTCTTGCTAGATTGTATAAAAAAAAAATACTAATCTAGAAAAGAAAATGTCATAACCATAAATCAATTGAAATAAGAAGTGATTTTAAATAAATTTCAATCAATCATCGTAGTTATATATGGAAATTAAATAGCTAGAAAAAAAAAAATGTTTGAGTGTTTCCTTATTTGAACTGTTAAATTTATAAAATGAGAAATGAACATTGAAACTAACCATAATTATCTATTTATGTGTTAGACACGGCATTTTATTATAAGACATTTTTCTAAAATAAAAAAAAATGATTTGTCTTTTATTTGTTTAGTGTTAAAATGCCAAGTATTCTAGCAATGCTGAAGTATGCTCTCGATTCAGCTCAATCGTGAATAAATTCTTCAATTTGTTCAATATTAGACAAACTTAAGACACTTCTGTATCAAAAAAAAGTAATAAAAATAAATTAAATTTTCTAATTAGGCCTCGATTAGTTTAATAGTGAGCAAACAAAAATTAGATAGAATAGGCAAATTGCAACTTGATATAACAGACTTTTTTCCGATTAAACAACCTCAGTTTAAGTGCTTTTTTTGAAGCCAAAAAACAGGTTCAGTATTTACAAAGATTTATCATTTAGAAAATTCTTCATCAGTCTTTAATTAAAGTTTCATCAATTCGATCTACTTGAGAAATATTAGAGATTAGTCTAGAATTTTATGCTTAGCAGAATATCTGTTTCACTTTGGAGTCATTTTACAGCATGTAACAAAATAGAACAGGATATTGTTAAAACTTCGTCATTTAAAGAGTAATGGCTCTTAATAGGATTTTATTTTGTTAAAATTACTAGGTATTAGTTTAATAATGCTGTTTGTTGACGACCAAAATGACGCATAATAGTTCAACCGCCTCGGATCGATCATGCAACTTTTTTTTTCCCAAAAAAAACTTTCATTTTTCCTCTCATCTGGGAGCTGATCTAAATCTCAATGGAACAAAGTCAAAATTACAGTTTGTGCAATCATGCCAATTGATTTTTTATAAAAGCATAAAATTTAGCTCTAAAAGATAAGACAAATTTTGAAATTAGCAAATTATGAAAGAGAAAAAAATTTTTTTTAATTGAACTTGTTTTCAATTATTTTGACAAAAAAAAACTAAGTGACAAGCTGAATTGTTTTATTTTTAAAATTTGTCTTAACAAGATAAATTAGAAAATGACTTGGATTATTTTTGATATCTTAAGTTTTTGTTTAAGGATCTAACTCAGTGGTAATTAATTGTGAAAATGGAAGACATGATGGTAGATTTTCCGATAAGCTTTTTAGTTGATTAAATTGAACCTTTAAACAATTAATTATCTCGTCATTTTTTTGAAACCCGCGAGACTAAAGACAAAATTGCCATTCTTATTGCATTTCTTATTGTATTTCGAATACCAGAACCTGAATATCTAGGCTTATGATTGAAAAGAAATTAAAAGTTTTTTCTTTTTTTTTTATTACATATTAAAAAATTTATTTATGCTTGTTAAATTAGTTTTATTTTGGTTTTTAATTGTTAACGAAACTAAACATTAAGGAATAATGAAATTAGATTGTTCTTTGGGGAGATTAAATTGGAAAATTGTTTGATTGTTTTGTAATTGCTTATTTTTTAATTTAATCTATAACATTTAGAAACAAAATCTTTAGAAATAAATTTCAGAGAATTAATTTTAAAAAAAAATGAGCAAAAAGAAAGAAATAACTCAGGCCGAACTGACCGAAATCTCGGAAAAGACAGGTCTCGATCCGGACATACTCAAATCCTGGTACAAGGGTAAATCATTCTTTTAATTTGAATTTCGGCTAAGTTTTAAATTAAATATTTTTCAGAATTTTTGCAAGTTTCGCCATCAGGTCGGATGAACAAAAAAAATTTCTACAAATTTTACAAAATGCTCCGAGGAAATACAGAAAATCTACATAAAATAACAGATTATGTGTTTTCGTGTTTTGACATTGATTCAAATGGCTATTTGGACTTTTCCGAGTTTATAATTGCTTACTCGTCTACATCAAATAATGATTGCCGAAAACGACTTGAATTCGTTTTCATGTTCTATGTAAGCCAGATTAGATTTAAAGACAGCAATATTTATCATTTTTTAAGGATAATGACAAAGATGGAATCATAAATGATCGTGACTTTCTTAAAGTAATCGAAGCCATGTACGAGTTCAAAGGTAAAAGTAAAAAAGAGTACCCACCGGTCAAATGTGTTCAAGACATATTTAGGCGCATAGATGAAAATGGTGATAGACGCTTAAGCAGAGATGAATTTATTGAGGGATGCATGAGCAACAAGCACATATTGGTATTTAATATTTTAACATGAGAAAAATTAATTTAAAAAATTAATTTATTAAGGATTTAATTTCTCCATTTGAAATGTGAAGAATATGGATTTTTTTAAAATTTTTTTTTCTGGTACAAAATATCATATTGGTATAAATTAGTAGTGGATTCATCATATAAGAAAAAAAATGTCTTCCTTGATCTAAATATTGGAATATGATTTAATTTTTTTTAAGTTTTTTATCGAGTTAGATATGATAATTAAGCATCAAATATTTTCCCATTGTTTAGATAAATTCAATTTTTAAAATTTTAAATATTGTGTATCTAATATAATCGAATTATTGTTCTATTTTTTTTCTTAATTTTTTAAAAATAAATTTTTAAAATCAATAAAGAAATATTTTACTGCTGAATCCATTAGGTGGATCATCAAATATTTTTGTTGGCAACTCATGAATTATTGACAATTTTTGAATATGTATTACAACAATTATTGAAAAAAATAATTAAAAATTTTAAATAAATAACGAAGAGTTTGTGAAATTTAGTAAAAAAGAACAAAACAAAATTTTAAATTCTTAGAAAATTTTCCCTAATGCTCAAAAGCAACTTTTGTAAATGCAACATGGTGCAACATTCATGCTTTCATTTTTAGGAACATTCAGGTATAATCTTGCCAAATTTATTGACTTGACTTGATGACTTTTTTAATTCAAAATTTGAATTAAGGGTCTAATTTTCTCAAAATTCAAAAACCTGATATTATTTTTTATTCAAAAAATCAAAAAAATATCACAATTGACTTTCATGATTACAAAACACTATGTATCATATATCTGCTTTGTTTGTACCGGAAATAAACAGCATAATCTTGACCCCACCTAAATAATCTCAATGTTCTTTTAGTTATTGGTATTATTTTAACAAGTTTCTTACTTTATATTTTAATAACAATTATTGTACAATTAGATTTAATTCTCAAATCAATAATTTTTAATCAATAAAACGTTTGAAACTCAAGTATTATATATTATTTGATAGATAATAAAACAAGGATCAAAATGATATATAGATCTTTTATTTTATATTACACTTGGTTCAAAAGATATAGTCAAAAATCCCTTAAATTTTAACCTTATTTTAAAAAAGAAAAATTTGGTATATTTTTGATTTTGGTCGTATAACTTTTGAACGGAACAAGATATTTATACCAAATTTAAAACACCTTTTTAAATTTGATTCACTTTTATAAAAAAATAAATATTTTTAAAGTTAATTATTTTCTTCACTATTTTTTATATCCTATTTTATGAAAAAAATATGGTACTCTTTAGGTCAAATTTTTTTTAAAATTATTAAATTCAAAGTTTAAGTTAATATACTTATATTAAAGCTAACAAGCTAAGCTTTTATTTACAGACGAGTTAAAAAAGTCAGTTTGTTCTTTTACTAAAAGAGTTCGTAATGTAGAGAATTTAAAAGCAAATTATTCAAATAATTAATAAACTTTTGAAAAAAAAGTTATTTTTTTTCTATTCTAATATTAAAACGCAAAGGAATAGTGATGAGTATTTCATATTAAATATAAGCTTTCATTCAAAGCTTGTCAGATTAGAATAAAAGATTCAGTTTTTATGTTTTTTTAAATGCTAAGTTTTATGCCTCTGGAATTTTTCATTAATTCGCCACACATTTCACATAGTATAGGCTTAATGTGTAGGCTTAAAGCTTTATTAACAAAATTTACTGTTTCTTTTGAATTAATAATTTCCGAAGTTGCTACTTTATGGTATAGCCATAGGGTTACTAACCTTTTGAGTAGCATTTCTTCTTCCTTTTAAATTTATTTTATTTTTTTATAAAAAGTACACGGTGCAATAGTTTTCAATTATGGTTAAATTATTAATATTTTATAGTTTCAAGCTCTTAATATATTTATCACATGGTGTGGTTAAAATAAATTAGTCTTTCTTTTTATTAAGTGGTGAACATTTAAAATTTTATGTGCAAAATAAAATATATAGCTTTGATCACATATTTGGTGAACATAATTATAATAAACTACATTGTTCACATAGTCGACCAGACCAATTTTTTTTTAAATTTGATTATATTAGTTAATTTTTAAAACTAATAAAAACAATTTGATAAAATTTTTAATTTAGCTAATCCAAATCTTGACGAAAATTTACTAGAAATTTTAACTAATCACCTAATCAAGCCTTATCAGCATTTGTAGATCATCTACTGCTTGTTCTTTTCAGAGTTCACCATGCTTATTTAATTCTAGTCAGACTTACCCTATGGAAAACATCTTTTGCTTGCTTTACTATAAAACACTTAAAATAGTATTCTAGTACGATTTCTATCACATCTTTCTGAATAGTCTTTATAATGGATACAAAAGCTTTCAAAATGTTTGCCGAAACGGCATCAATATCCGGTGCTTTCCTGCTATTTAGCTTCTATCGAAGTCAGTACTATAGTTCTTTTTTTGTTTTCTACCAAATTAAATGTTGAGAAAAGGGATATGCAGTGATGGGATAAACCGCTAACAAGACTTTCCACAATTTCAATTTTATAATATTTCAATCAGATAATTGTCACTATTTTTGTTAGCTTCTAAAAAGACCATGGTACCATTTATGGAAGATTACTACCTTAAATTAATCATTTTAAGTTAATTTAGTTTTTATTTTTCTCATCTGATGATCTCTATTTTAATTTTTGTATATTTTTGAGTTAAAATAGAGAAGTTTTTGCTCAATAACAAACAGGATTTAAAAAATACTTTTAGAATGGACTTCACTAAAACCTAATTAAAGAATAGGCTAAATTTTAAATGAGGAAGCCTTGGTTAGAAGATTTGAACTAGTCATCATTTAAATGTTTTATCTTTTAATTTTCTTCTAGATAAAATTGAAAATCATTGAAAGTCATTCTAAATGACTTAAATTAAAACTGACTTAACTTAACTTTGACTTTGACTTAGTGAAGCCTTGTAGACCATCCTAAGATCCTATGGCTTGGATCGGAAGATATTTTAATTCGAACTCATTCTAGGAAAAAAAATAAAAAAATCTTAGAGCTTTAAGGTAATCTGAAATCTCCTGCTCTATTCCTAATACTGATTGAATATGACATGAAGAAAACAACTTTCTTCACAAGGGGTATACAGTGGAGTCCATCAACAAAACTTGACTTGGACTTTGCAGATGATTGGGTGTTAAATTTAGAAGAAGAAGAATTTTAGAGGATCTCTGAGTCTAAAAAGATGAAACTGGACACCTTTCAAGCTAAATAGAATTATCCGTATACTAATATGAAATAGTTTCCAACGCTGAACAATACAGAAGGACGAAATCCGAACAAATGATACTTCTAACGCAAACTTTAGTTTGATGACCAGCTGTAACATGAATATATTCACTCCTATGCTCCACTAGGAGTGAATAAGGAAAAATATAAGATCAACTCAAAGAAATTCACAGCTTTTCCAAGATAATGAAAGAAAACTTTTAATTCAATCATTCAACAAGATTTTATTGATCAATTAATATTATTGATTAGTGGAATTAATGGTATTGTCAAAATGATTTGTTTCATGTACACTTTTAGTATATTATAATTTTCCTTTATAGGCATATTTAATTAAATTATTATACTATATTAAAGGTTGAGTATTTAATTTTTTAAAATAATTTTAAGATTTTTCCTAGTGGCCATAGCCCTCATTTAAACATGTCATTTTTAAAGATTTAAATTTCCAATTTTTCGGTGGAATTAAAGTGACGTTCTAAAAAGCTAATTTTAAGTATTATATCATTTGTGTTCAAAACAAACACTTTTATCATATTTAAAATATCTACATGTTATATTTAGATTTCATTTTTTTTTAACCAAAAATTAATAGGAGTTTTTAAAATAGAACTATTTGAATTGATCATCAATTTGTCCTAATTAGGATAAAAGGAGCTTAATATGCAAGTTTAGTATTTATGGGCCTTGAAAAATTCTCTGAAAATTATGAATTGAGTAGATAAGTGGCTACAATGTTAGTATCATCGTAAACAAAAAACTTGATCAACTCAATTTTTGAGAAATACATCAAAAAGGGTTCGGTTTTTATGTCTTTCCTTGCAACTTCTAAGATTATACCTTTTACTGTAAGATCTACTGTTTAAGCTGTAGTTTATACCTTTTATGAAATTCACAATATCCATATTTTTGACTAGTTTGAAAACTTGGATTAGATCTTTACGTATCCTTCTTGTTATTAAAACTTGGTAAAATTTACGCTGCACTTTTTCGATCTCATTTATATCTTTTTCTAAGTAAGAGCACCATAAGCTGCTGAACAGTATAGTAGCTTAAATATTTTTTTTGTTGGAAATTTGAAATACTGTGGATCATTTCACTCTTGCGGTCGCAATTTTGATTTGAGAATCCCATTTTAAGTTACTTTGAATATAAACACCTAAGTCTCTTTCTCAAAAAAAACTTTTTTTGTTTTGGATCAATAGTGAAGTATACCAGTACAATAATGAAGTATACCAGTACTTTGACCATCTACATATGTTGTCTAAATCCGATTTTAGTCTAAGTATGGAGCTAAAACTCCAGACTTAAGAAAAACCGATATAATTTTTAGATCATCTGCAAAAGCTTCATATTCATTTTCGATAATTATCGTATAGGATTACTTATCGGAAGCCAATTTGTCAGTTCTAATAAGCTTATTTTAAAAATTTTCCTTGGTCTAATTTTATGAAATTGTTAATTTTATTAGCTGAACTAGCTATGTCTGACTCACTCTCTCTAATTTAGTAGGACTAAAATCTTGTAGATTTTATGCAAGTCCTAGCGCTTCGCCCGATTTGACTCTCAAACAGGCTGTTTTTATCCTTTTAATTATATAATAAAATGTCTTTTATACGGATGGTATAGAGCTAACAAATATTGAGTTAATTCCCGTTCTCTATTACTAAGCTTAAGCCTTTGTATCGTCAATAAAACTGCCCCTTCACCTTTTTTTCGGGTATCAACTTCCCCTTTAATTTTTTTTAGGTATCAAATACCCCCTCAAATGTTTTTCGGGTATCAACTCTCCCTGTAACTTTACCGATATAATTTTTAGATCATCTGCAAAAGCTTCATATTCATTTTCGATAATTATTGTGTAGGATTACTTATCGGAAGCCAATTTGTCAGTTCTAATAAGCTTATTTTAAAAATATTCCTTTGTCTAATTTTATGAAATTGTTAATTTTGTTAGCTGAATTAAATGGTAATTTAAGTTTTTATTCTATTTTAAAATTAAAATAATTTTTTTTATTTTGATTTAGTAACTGATTTAAAAAAAAAATTTAAAAATTAACTATTTTAAGACAATATGTTAAAATTAATAATATTTTCATATTGATTTTCTCAAAATGATTGTTTACATTATTTATATTGAATATTATCTTAAGATTTTTTTAGAATTCTAAACATAATAATTTTAATTTTCTACATGAGCCGCCCTTGAGATTAAGGAAGCAAATTTCGTTAATAAATAAAATATTTAATGACATAAGAATAATTTAGTGAAATTGAGTAGGACTTAAGGTTATTAAAAATTAGAATCTCATATTTTTGAAAATATTTTGAAAAATTGATTTTTTATTTGGTAAAGACAACAGAAAAAATAATGTCTTTGATGCTGACTGAAGAGGATCTTAAAAATATTATCGAAGAAAGCGGAATTGAAGATATGGTGATCAAAAGTTGGTATAAAGAATTTCTTCTCTTTTGTCCAAAAGGAAAAATGGTAAGCAAAAAATTAATTAAATAATCTTCAGGTCAATAAAGTTAGATAATTAAGGATCGTAAACAATTTTATAAATTTTACAAATCACTTAGAGGAAAATTGGAAGATAGCAATTTGTACAAAATAATTGACTATCTTTTTACAAGTTTCGATAAAAATTCAGATGGATTTTTGGACTTCTCTGAGTTTTTGATTGCTTATGCGGCCACTTCAAAAGGTGAAGTACGCAAAAAGCTTGAATTTGTGTTCCTTTTTTATGTAAGTCCTAAAATTAAATGTTAAATAAATCATTGTTTGAAGTTATTTTTTAAAGGATCGAGATAAAAATGGCTACATAAACGACAGAGAATTTTTGCGAGGCGTCGAGTCAATTTACGCATTTCGAGGCAAAAATAAGAAAGAGTATCCACCAAAGCAATGTGTGAGAGATATTTTCAATAATATTGATGCCAATGGAGACTGCAAGCTTAATAAAGAAGAATTCATTCGTAGTTGCTTGAATAACAAAAAGCTTCTAGAACTTTTATCTCCATATGATTATTAGTCAATTTTTATTAAATATTTAACTATTGTGTTTATTAAATTTATTATAGAATTTTTTTTCTAGTCGAATTTTTGTGCTGCAATAAATTGGATTATTAAATTTTAATTGACTTGAAAAAAAGAAGAAAAATTAAATTTGGAAAACTTTTCTACATCAAAAAAATATTCTACTGATATTGACTAATTAAATTATTTTAAATTTTAAGATCAATGAAAAAGTCAATCTATATTTTTATTTTTTTGCCCGTACAGAATTATTTAAGTATGATGTAAATGCATATTTATCAGTTTTTTGGATTTAAAATTTATGAAACCAAATTAAATGGCTTTTGATTTTGAAATTTTTGATCATTTTTTGTAAAAAGTAGATGACAAATAATCAGAGTTTTTTAAAAGTCTCAAGTCAAGTCCAAGTAACTCCCCGAAACGGTAAAAAATCCTGATGGAATACCGTTCCGTTTCAGGTAGCTATTGTGGCAACCTAGTTCAAATCAAAATTACTTTAATTAAAGTTCTGGTCCGGATTTGTCTTCTCTTGGACATAAAAAATTAAAAAATAACTTAAAGTTCAGACTTGGACTTAAATTTAAGACTTTTAAAAACAGCTATTTAACATATATAAAATAATGAATTATCATGTGCCTAATCGAAGTTACATTCAAAAATTAATTAACAGGGTGCATTGCATTTTAAATAATTTTTTTTTTAGCATTTTAAATTTAAAATTAAAAATGCAGTGAAATTGCGAATTTAAAACATTTGCGCACTTGTTAAAAATTAATTCATTCTTATCTAAGGCTTATAGTCTAGCTAGTTTACAAATTCATTTATAACGACAGAGATGTTGTTAAGTCTTTCTCCTAAAAGCATAAAAATATATTTTATTTTTTGTTGTTGAAACAAATAATTTTATTTTATAGTCTAAGTTTTAACAAACTAATTTTTAATTTAATAAAACAAATTACTAATTTCACTTTTAAACTTTTTCTGCTCTTAAAATAGGTATTGTGAATTTCATAAACAAAAAGAACATATATTCTTTCTTTCTTAATAAATAAAAATTTACTAAAATAAAATATATCTAAAAAAAAATACTTTGTTTTGCCTTTTTTATTTAAAATAAAAGCTTTACTAATTTTTTTTTTTAGGTAAACAAAATCAATAATCAATTTATTAAATCTATTAATATACGTTTTTCTTTTTGTCTTTTATTTGCATCAGAAAATATATTTTAACTAAAAAGAGTATAAGAAAATATTTTTTTGAAATATATTTTTTATTTTAGTAAATTTTTTATTTATCAGAAAAGAAAAAATTATTGTTCTGTTTGTTTTTGAAATTCTAAAATCGATTCCATTAAAACTTTGTTAAGATTTTGGTTTTGGGTCTCATATGAGAGATATTTAGCTTTATTAAAGTTTTGAGTTATAAGGCTCTTTTAATTCATCTGCTTTAGAACCAATTTTTTAATTAATTTTGAGTCTAGTGTCATTTTTTCTTCAGATACTTAACTTTTTCTCAGTTTTAAAATAACAAAATTAAAAAAAAAAATTTCAAGCCATACATCTTTAAAAAATTAATTTAGCGATAAGATACCATGAATAAGAAATCTGGATGTTTTCAAGGCATGAGACTAATGCTATAATCAAAAAAAACCTGGCCGTATTTACACATATATCAGCAATAATTTATTTTAATAATGCATAGTTTAAATTATAATTTAAAATGAAAATATTTTAATTTAAAAAGATCAAGCCATTTCTATTAGTTTTTTCTTACTATATATAGTTTTCTTTATTTGATCACGATTTTAAATCATAAGTTTGTAATTTTTTTTCCAGATTAAGTTTGCATCAGCAGTGACTGTTCAAACCAACACGCATTAAAAATGAGTTTAAGCAAAGTTAGACAAAATTTTCATCAAGAATCAGAAGCAGGCCTTAATCGTCAGATAAATATCGAACTGACGGCTAGCTATGTGTATCAATCAATGGCATTTTACTTTGACCGAGATGATGTTGCATTGCATGGATTTCATAAGTTTTTCAAAAAATCATCAGAAGAAGAGAGAGAACATGCAGAAAAGTTGATGAAGTACCAAAATAAACGAGGTGGTAGGGTTGTCTTGAGGGAGATAGCTAAGCCCGAAAAGGATGAATGGGGAACTGGATTGGAGGCTCTAGAAACCGCTTTGGAGCTTGAGAAGAAGGTTAATCAATCTTTGTTGGATCTGCATCAAATTGCATCAACTAATAATGATGCACATTTGAGCGATTTTATCGAGGGTGAATTTTTAGATGAACAGGTTGAATCAATCAAGCAGCTAAGCGAAATGATCACCAAACTTAAGCGCGCTGGACCTGGCTTGGGCGAATTCATTTTCGACAAAGATCTCCATTAAATCACTTTTGTGGTACTTTGCTCTGCTCTAGTAAATAAGTTGTAATTTTTAACTGAACTAAAGCATACCATTTATTATTTCATGACTTAAATTTTTTTCTTTTATTGAAAAATTTTTGATCAATAAAATATAAATTAAAACTTTTTTTCATTAATAAAATTTTTGACCGATTTTAGTTCTAAATTTAATATTTTTAGTTTTTGTTCACATAAAGTGAAAAAAAAACAAAAAAAAAAATTTTTAAATGCTAAAAAAATGTTCGATACCACATATTTAATTCGTGGTATCTTCTTGGAGTCCATACACAAAACAAGATAAAAATACACTTGAGAAAATTCAATACAGAGCCACAAATTTGAAAAAATCTTGACTACGAAAAGCGCTGTGATCTTTTGAACCTAAGCTCGCTTAAACTACGTATTCCACATCGGTATGGCCATAGGGAAAGACTCAAAACAGAAATAACTAGATATGTTTAAGTTTTTTACCAGTAAAGCCCTGTATTAAACTATATAAAACGAGCCCCCCTTAGATTACTCGAAATTTGAAGTCATTAATTGCAAGAAAGAAGGTTGAGAGTTGGGTTCCGCAGGGCTCTGTCCTTGATTTTCTTGACTGTAAAATAATTGCCGAGCTAATAAATGAAATGGGTAGTATCCGGCTGCAGCGCGACATCGAATCAGTCGTTGAGTGGTGTGAGTTATGGCTAATAAAAACTGGATATGGATAAATCTTAAGTTATGCATTTAGGAAGAAAAACCTGAGCGTTGACATCTCTTGAGAAGGATCTTGGAGTTTTCATTAGAAAAAATCAATGTTATAAAACACAAGTGGATAAATCAGCTGTCGATTCCATGCTTGGGCTCATGAAAAGGACGCTCGTTTCAAAAGTCGCTTTTATTTTGAGCAAGCTGTTCAAAACATTTGTTTTTTTTTTTTTTTTAATTTCAAGGTTAATCAACAGGCTAGTGCCCTTATCGTAGTCGACTGATTAACACTTCATTTATTTAAT
>VANL01000086.1:0-73279 GCA_006352455.1 Brachionus sp. 'Tiscar' | reverse complement strand
AAAGAGGCTTGATGAGCTTGACAAAAACAAATCAATAGGTACCGATTGCATTCATCCATACGTACTTAGTGAATGTAGTGATGTTTTATGTGAACTGTTGTCTTTATTGTTCAAATTATCATACGAGTCTAGTATGATACCAGCATGTTGGAAAAGAGCCAATGTTACTCCAGTCTAAAAGAAGAAAGGTAGTAAAATAAAATCAGAAAACTACCGCCCAATATCGCTTTTATCGGTACTAATAAAAATAATGGAAAAGCTAATATGGGATGAAATGATAAGGCACTTAAAGGAACACAATTTACTTTCGGACCATCAACATGGATTTATGCATGCTAAATCCTGTACAACCAACTTGCTAGAAACTCTGGATATTATCACTGAGGCATTGATTAGAGGATTCAGTGCTGTGGTAGTATTCTTAGACTTTACGAAGGCTTTTGATCGCGACTCGCTTAAGTTACTTAAGATCAAGTTAAAAAGTTATGGTTTACGGGTAAGCTTTTTGGGTGGCTAGAAAACTTTTTACAAGACAGAAAACAGAGAGTACTGATAGGTCAGTATCCGATTGGGTTGATGTGCTAAGTGGGGTTCCACAAGGTTCAGTACTTGGTCCTCTGCTTTTTTTGATCTTCATAAATGACTTACCGGAGATTGTAAGTCACTTTTGTAAACTGTTTGCGGATGACAGCAAACTGATTAGTGTCATTAGAAATACTGGTGATCAATTGCTAATTCAAGATGACATTGACAAGATGGTCGAGTGGTCGAAGCGTTGGAGTATGGAGTTCAATGAGTCCAAATGTAAAGTAATGCATTTGGGCAACTCAAAGATTGCCAGACAGGAAATCTCAATGTTAAACGCGAATGATATCAGAGTTGGATTAGCTGAGACTACTACTGAGCGCGATCTTGGTGTAATGGTGAATAACAAACTCAAATGGAATGATCAAATTGATAGCTGTGTGATAAAAGCCAATAACATGCTTGGTATGCTCAAGAAAACATTTGAGTATTGGGATGCTCAATCATTTTTGCAACTTTACAAAACATATGTTAGACCCCATCTTGAATATTGTGTACCTGCTTGGAATCCTTATTTAAAAAAGGATATATTTCGACTTGAACAAGTACAAAGACGAGCAACGAAACTTGTTCCTCAGATAAGAAGTTTGAATTATGAGTCAAGGTTAGCCAATTTAGGATTGGAAACTCTAAAAGAAAGGCGAGAGCGTGGAGATCTAATTCAATTTTATAAAATTCAAAACAAATATAATCATGTAAATTGGTATTATGATGCGGAACTTATGAGTTCAGTTAGTAATGAAGGACCTAGTGGAGGAGTAAGGGGAGCAAAGCATTTCATTCGCTCTCAGCTAACAAAATGTGAAGCAAGGCGAAACTTTTGCCATATGTTGCCAACGTCGGTTTTCTAAGCAAGATCGATTAACCAGTTCAAAAACAGACTGGATAATGTTGGTAGAAATAATAAAAAATTAAAAGTCTACTATAGCGGGACTACTTTAGTTTTCCTGCTTTGTCAATTTAGATTAACTAATTTGACCGTAGAATATAAACTATTATTATTATTATTATTATTATTATAATTAATTAAAATCTTAATTTTAATTATAAATAAAAAATACATTAAAGTACGAAAAAGATTTTTATTTTTTGATATTCTCATTTTTATTTTATAAAAATGATTTTGTTATTGAAAAAAAGTGTTTATTCTCAGCGATCACTTAAAGCCCAATTTTTTTAAGAATAAACTATACAATATTCTGAAAAAAAATCCGCGGTTTTACTTTTTTGAAATTTTTTAATTAAAAAAAAATATTTTTTATTTAACACTAGAAAGTCCGAATAATATAAAATAAAATTGTAAAAATTTGAAAAAAATTTTAATTTTTAATTAAATTTTATTTATTATTCTTGAAATTATAATTTGAAATTTTTGTAATAAATAAGCCGGGCTTTCTAGTGTTAAAGCATTAACAGTTAAAGTCATTTAGACGTCAACAATCAAAATTAAACAGAATTAGTGAAAATTACAAAATAACTGTTTATTAATAATAAAAATTCTAATTTATTTAAAATATTCAATTGTGATTTATTTTTAATTTTTATTTTGAAGAGACCCTTAGAAGTTTTTTAAAAGCTTATAGAATATTCGTTTTTAATTCAATTCAAAAGAGACGCAAAAAAAGAACTTTGGCACACAATGAATTCATTGGATTTTTTTAAGACTGTTAAACCTAGGCAGTATTCAATTAAATAATTAATGGTTTCGTGAAATTCAAATTGGTGTTGATAATTTTAGCAAGACCGCCTAAACGGACGGTTATACAGGCGGTTGACCAAAATTTTGCACCGCGTAATCATTAATGGACATCCCCATTGGCAGTAAGACCAGATCAGTGGCAATCATGATTCGTTTTCAAAAAAATTTGGCAATTTTTAAATAAAAACTTTTGAAAATTTTTTGCCGCTGATCTGGTCTAACCTCCAATTGCATTCGAACCCAACTCTAATTCATATACAAATTAAACAAAAACATTTCCTATTTAAAAAGTTAAGATTGACCAAAATAAAATATATTTAAAAAAATACTATAATAGAATATACTTTGTAGAACCTTTACCTAGAAAAATTTTTCTCATGAAAAAAATACATTAATAAGATTTAAAATGATTATTTATTTAATTTATTGATTTAAAGGTCCAGAAAAGTATATTGCACATTTTTAGATATTTTTTATTTTAGTTAATTTTAATCTATCAAAAAAGGAAATATTTTTGTTCAATTTGTAAATGAATATCAAATCACCTGTTTTAATTACATTCTAACTTTTTTAAAAATTGATCTTTTGAGGTTTGATTTGCTAAATTAAATTTAAAAATATATTATATGAGCAACAACAAAAAAATTAAAAAAAAAAAAGAAAAAAGAATGAACCCTAAGCACTTAATTCCTATGTTTTCGTTTAACTAATTCACTTTTATTGGCTTCGTGATTTAAACACTCCAACTACAACTACTTTAACTACAACTGTCAATGCTACGATTCATTATATTTAAATTTGTTCATTTGTCTGATTGACTATGGATTTCAATTAAAAAAAAACAAGTTTTAAACGTTTTTAAAAAAGGAATTATAATTTTATGTTTATGTTTATTTTAATCAGGGCTTTTAATCATTAACAGAATTAAAATTTTAATTAAGAAAACAAGTATGTTAAGCTAGTATATCTTGAGGTGAACAAGTTTTATTTTTGGAAATTCAAGTAGGAGCAGTATTTAAGGGAAAATGCATTGATGCAGTTTTTATTAAAAGATTATCATTCAATAAAAGACATTATTTAATCATACTTTTTTGGAACATATAAATGCCGCGACTATGACACTCCTCCAAATAGTAAAAAAATGAAATTTTTTAAATTTTAATTTTCTGATATCTAACAATATTTTTTTTGATTATTTTACTTAAGCTTTGATGTTTCTGAAGAGTTTTTGACTCAGAACATTTAGACATATTGCATCATGATCGCGTTTTTTTAATGAATAAACGCAAGACAAGCTTCAAATTTTAGCTTTAAATGACTTCTATTCAACTAATTTTTGCTAGTTTTTTTACAGTGTTAAGAAAAAAAAATCTCTTTGATGAAAAGATCATTCGAGTGGTAGATGATTCAAATGATTTAAGATTCAAACGCTCAGCTGTTGTTAACGCATCTTGAATTACTATAAAAGAAGAAGAAATATTAATATTTCATTAAAATTTCAAATCCAACACATAAATCCTAAAGCAATTTTAAGCCAACATCAAAAATGAGAACATTTGTAGTTTTGTTGATTGCAAGCGCATTGCTAGTAGAAAATGTATATTCATGGCCATTGGCTTTAATGGGACCACTCGGTTTAGGTCTCGGTTTACCTTTGCCATTTTTGGGAATGGGCTTAGGTTGGGGATTAGGCTTCGGAAGAATGGGATTTAGAAGATTTGGTCATAGAAGATTTGGACGTGAAGCTGAAGCCGTTGAAAGCCAAGCTATCCCACCGGAGATGATGAACAAAACCCTATGTTCATATGAAAGTGAATTGAAAGTTTTGCAATGTGCCAGTATGTCAAGCAGCTTTGATTGTCAAGTTGAAGAAAGATTGCCAGAATTGGGTAATGTAGAAATCAGATTGGCCGATATGGAATTTGTTCCAGCTAAGCCAAATAACTTTGATGTTATTAGAATTTTGTCAAGAGCATCAAGTGGTTTGTTTTCTTTTATTCAACCAGGAACAACCAAGCAAGTTACTTTGTCTCTTTTCAATTCTGAAAAAGTCAATCAACCAGGTTTGTTGGTCAAAGATGCTACTTGTTGGTCGCAAATTCAACGAGTTGTTTCGCAATCTGACCGTGAAGATGTTGGTTTCGCTTTAGCTTTGTAATTTACAAACAATTTGAATCGATTCAATTTTTTTAGAATTTCAATTTTCGCGAATTTTAAAATTATAATTTTTAATCAAATATAAATTTTTAGTCTGATGTTTTTGTAATCGAATATAAAAATAAAATTTTGAATATATTCCTTATTTTTTTATTCAAATCACATAATATAGATTAAAAAAGTTTCTATTTTCTCTTTCAAAAATTGAAAAAAAAACAAAAAAAGTAGGCCTATGAATTTATGAAATAAAAAAACGTGCTTTTACTTAAAGTTAAGTTTTAAAATAATTTATTATTCCTTTCATACGAATCAAATATTCTGTGATTATTTCAGTTTAAAAAAATTCATGTTTTTAGAATTAATGTATTTAACACTAGAAAACCCGGCTTATTAATTGCAAAAATTTTAAATTATAATTTTAAGAAAAATAAATAAAAATTATTTAAAAGATAAAATATAATTTAAGTTATTTTAAATTTATTTTTAATTTTTTTGAGTAAATTTTTAAAGCTTTATTTCTGTGAGATAATATTCAAATTTAAATTTTAAAAAACCCCTTGGGCTTTCTAGTGTTAAGAAATTAACTGTTCAACCTAATCAAACTGAAATTTTGGTTGATCATCTTCATAATAATTTTTAAATTTTGAATTTGGATATGCAAGTCCATTTTAATTAAGTTTAGGCTTAAATTTTAAAATAAATTAAATTAAAATTAATTAAAACATTTATTTATTTTTCTATTTAAATAAAAATTTTAAACTAAAATATTTTAATTAATAATTACTATAATTAAAATCAGCTTCAAATGTTCAAAAATTAATGATTAGATAAAATTAAGTACTTTAGGCTTTTTTATTTATTTTTTAAATAATTAAAGCAAAGCATTTTCTTTTACGACTGATGATGCTGATAATGAATTATTTTTAGAGTTGCTTTAGACTGAACTGAATTTTCAGTTTAATTAGATTTAAAATATTCTAACCAGTGTCCGACAAAGTCTCATGAGTATCATGAGGTTTATTATGAGATTCATAAAGTATCATGAATTCATTTGTAAAAATGGTTATAGTAATGAAGTTCTATTTTGAATTTGTTAAAAATATTCTTGATTTCTTGAATAGCTCAAAAAGAAAATATGATCTTGAAAATGCCTATGAAATTTAAAAATCATGAATTAAATGAATAGTCTACTTGTAAATTTTTGAATTTAATAGACATGAAAGAATTATTTAATTTTTTTGTCATTAATTAATTAAAAGAGTTTTATTATATACATTTTTAATTGATTTTAATACCTACTAATGATTTTTTTAATTTTAAAAATATTTTAATTAATTTTAGAGCCAAAAGCAGTTAGGAGTAAATTGTAACAAAATATTTTGAAGAAAAACGAAAATACTTGGGAATTTTAGTTATACAACTGAGTATAAAAATGAATAAAAATGATATCAATATCTTATTTTTCAATTCTAAATAATTTAATTTTTTTGATCATTTTGAATGAATGATAAATTTAATGTATAAGTATTAAAAAAGTAGTGTTGTCAAACGGATTAGCGGTGGCACTGGCGGTGTCTTCTTTAAAGTTTTTAAATGTTTTTTATTTGTCGAAACCCAAACAAAAAATATTTTCTATTTATTTTTGATTAATTTTTAAGTATTGGCCTATTTAAAAAATTCGTTTTTACATAAAGAGCTAATAGAATTTATTGCACTGATACCACCACCATCATCATGTTTGATACTACTACAAAATAGTAAGAATTTTTTCAACAAAAAAGTTTATATATCTCATTAAAAAAAATTGCCAACTTTTATTTATAATTATTCGACAATATTTTTAAACACATGGTTAAATAACCTTTTTAATTAAATTTAAAGCTCTACTTTACATCTTACAAAAGTCTTAATTTTTGTCGATTTGTTAGAGAAAATCGAGAAGGAAAATCTATTTTTTTTCAAATAGCATTTATTTAGATTAAATTTTTAATAAAAAGACAAAATATTAATTATATCTTATTATTTGCTTGATCCATCTGAGTACAAATAATCATTACAAGTTATAAAACTGGAACTTCTTGAATGCTTCAAAAATGTAAAAATGTCAATTTTAAGTTTCAACTGTTCTTTTTGAAATGAAAAATGAAACTAAGAATGTGTTCCCAAATGTGCAATCGTGATATGAATGCGGCGAGTGAATAAAGCCGCATCGTAAGGTATTGTTCATTTAATTCAATTGGAATTCATTGAGTTTGCCTCCAACAGAGATACTTGTACAATAACCAGTAAAAGCATTAAAACTAAAATGCAGTACACAAAAGATTTTTAAGATAAAGATTAGTGCAAAAATATTTTATTAAATTTTAATGTTTGATTAAGTTTGCTAATGAATTATCACTGGGACGCTCATTAGATTGCACAACGAATATTTTTAAAAATCACGAAAGCTTAATTATAGTCTAATAAAATTTACTGGGTCAATAAATCCACATGACTTGCAAACCCACTTATTACAATTGTTCTAAATTTGCCTCTATCCAAGGTGAGTAGTAAAAATTAAAAGTGAAAAAATAACATACAGCAGGAGAACAACTAGATCGAGTAATCTAAATACCTGAACCAGCAATTAATTAATTCGGAGTTTATTTATACATTTTAACTTAATTGTCACCTTTTAGTAAATGACCCCTCAAGGCCTGATATGCTAAATTAATTGTTAAAGCAAAATAATACGCTAGTAAATATTCGATCAAAATAAAAAGTGAAATGCTAGGACATAATTCAAGCGTGAAATTCAAAAGATCAAAGCTTTTTGTTGTTGTTGTTACTTGAATTAGTGATTTATGACAAGTAGATACAAGTCTAGTTAGATAAGAATTTATGGTAATTAAAGACTTGCTCTTTTGATTGATTCGATTTGAGCAACAAAAAAACTAAAAAAAAAAAAAAAAAAGAATGAGCCCTAAGCACTTAATTCCTATGTTTTCGTTTTCTACCTAAATTAAATTTAAATCTAATTCACTTTTATTGGCTTCGTGATTTAAATTTTTTTAATACCACTACTTCTACAACTACTTTTATAATTTTACTACAACTGCTAATGCTACTAAGAGAACAATTAGATTTACAATTACTATTTTTAGTAATGCTAATACAAGTATTAGAAGAACGTTTGTTCACTACGAGACACATAAATATTTTTTTCGACTATTCTATTTATTTTAATGTTGGTCTGATTGAATCTAGATTTTGATTAATAAAACAATTTTTTTTGCTAGCAACTCACTCTTGAGGTAAACAAGTTTTTAGCTTATCTACTTTTGATTCTAATAATTTGAACAAAATTAATTAATTTTTAAAAAATAGTTAAAAAATTTTCATATTTTTATCTAAAATTTTTTTTTAGTAAAATTATTAGCTAAATTAATCATTTTAAAGACGAAAAAAAACCTAATGTGTCGTAGATAGACTAGAAAAATAAGTAATAAGGAAGTATTATTAGTTAGTTAGTCAATTCAACTAGTGATAGCTTTTTAATTTTTAAAAAGTTACCAAAGTTTTTTTTTTAATAAAATAATAGAGAAATTATACAAAAAATTTAACTTAGCTGTTATTTGTCGACGACATGTCAAAAATCTGAACTTTTAATTTTTAAGCGAGTTGTTCATATTTGATTTTTTTTTAAATAAACTTGAAAAATCAAATATCATTTTAATTTTCTAAAACTTGATTAGAAAGAGTTGCATTTTTTTGACATTTTCAAGCATACCAAAGAAAAACACTTTCTCAGATCTAGCTAAACTATTCGATTTAGTTTCTTGATTCAATCAAATCAAAAAAAAAATTCTCAAATGAATGTACTGATAATTTAGCACGTATAAGATTGTGTTTTTTTTTGTATGGATTTAAAAAAATTACTTCATCGATTCAAATAATTATTTTATTTAATTAATTTTAAAACTACTAAAAATTTAAGTTAAAAAAAAAGCTAAAAGATTTTAATTAAATTTAATAGATCAAACAATTAGCTGGTATTCATCACGTAGCAAAATTTATTTTTATTTTAATCCTCATATTTCTTCAAAGCTTATTTATGACAATTTTTGTATAATCTTCATAATGATGTTTAAGTCATTTCAGAATCAATATGGACAATACATTCCTAGACGAAAAAATTTCATCATTTTTCAATAGTGATAGATTATTTTACACCTTTACTACTTGACGACCCATTTTTCAAACAAGAATCAAATTAAATTTGTGTCTAATACGACACACAAATAAATAGATAAATCAACTATAATTGGCCCAGTAAAGCTTACTAAATTTGTTCACATCAAGGCTTCACTTAATAATAATTGTTTTTCTATCAAATAGAACCAATAAGATAGATCAAAAATGTTCATATTGAAACAAAAAATGTTTTACTAAAATTGAATGTGTCCAATTCGGCTTCGAACATTTGCTCTTGAAGTGGACATCGAATTAGAAATTTGTTCTTTTTGTGATTTGTTTTTCTAAGTGAGAACAATAAAAAAAATCTAATTGGCATATTTTATTTTTTTGCTAAAGCAAAGATTTATTCTAATTCTAATTATTCGAAAAACAATCAAACAAGTAAAGATCAATTAAACCAAGAAAGGGAGAAAGAGAGAAAAAAAAAGAGCAAATGAATAAGAAAAAGAAAAAGCAAACTCAATTAAAATTCTTGAACGTAAACGATACGCTTGTAGGAGAAATTCGAATAAATTAGTTAACCGAGTGGTATCGAAACTTAATTAATGATAGAAATCGTGTGTTATTTGTATTTGTCAAACAAAACGAATAGGAAAATAGAAAAAGAATAATTTTCTCTATTTTTTTCACTCTCTCTCTCTCTTTTTTTTTTTATTTTATTAAAAATCAAAATGATAATAGCAAGTTGAATTTTGAATTTTGTGTCTTCATTAAATCATGTATATATTTCTTAATAAATTTATTTTTAATATTTACCTTTATTATTAAAATATGCTAATTTTTTTTTTCTAAAGGTAATTAAGCAAAAATTCTAATTAAATTTTCTTGCTTATCTGTCCATCAATATAGTTAGTTATTATTTGAGCTAGAGATTAGTCTACGGAATGCTGGCTGTGCAGGTTATGCAATTACAAATAAGTATATATATGTGTGTATAGAGTAAGACAGAAGAATGCTTTATTTTTGGAGTCAGCCGAGTCGAGGTCTGTGTTTGACTCGGACCTCACTTTTCATCTTTGTCTTGACAAACAAAAAACTTGACATTTTAACAAACAAAATCTTATTTAATCTTTAACTCAGGTATTTTTGTGTTAGGCTGGATTAGATTAAAATTAATTTAAATTATACTCTCTTTGAGCGAGTGTGTGTGTGTGTGTTGGTAAAGTTCATTTGTGATTTTGCAATGAAACAAAATTTAAATTTTTCGAGTAATAACCAAGATTAAGAATCAAACGAGTCGAGTAGATTAGTAGGCCAAATATTAGGACCTAGCTAATTGTGTCTAATTGTATGCTAGAGGGATCAGATGGGCATTGGCCAGCACACAAATTGGCCAAGCTAATCAGCCGTTTGTTTGTATAGCTGATTAATTTAGATTTTTAGTTGAGAACAAGTTCTCGAGTCTTGATTGATTCGTGAGATCAGATCTCTCAGGTGATCTCGACTCTCTTGTTTACACAAGGGTTAGATAACTGACAATTGCAATCAATTTTGTTTTTATAAGTCACTGGCATTTCAGGAAGGATTTAATCAATTTGTTTTTCTATCCGGCCAAATTGCTAGTTCTCATCCAATTCTGTGTCCACTAGTGAAAAATATTCCGAATGTTTAAGTACGGATTAAGACCCCCTCCACAACACACATACACACACACAATAATAAATATAAACAAACTAAATAGGAATTTTATTTTATCGAACAAAAGATAGTGTATATATATTCTTGGTGACAATTTAGTTAAAGAATTTATTTTTATTTTTATTGTTACAAGTGAAATATTTTAATTATTAATCGTTTTGTTGTCGACCAAGGCTCAGATTAGACTTGAAACGATAAGCTCTTTCATTTCTTTAGTTTTTTTTTTTTCTTTTTTTATTTTGCTCTAGCTATCTTATCACAACACTGACCATGATTTGACAAAAATAGGACATAGCAAATTTTTTGATTGACTAAAAAGATTTTACTATTTTAGAATTCAATTGGACGTTTGCTCTAAATTGTTCTAATTAGTCAACTCATTTAAAGAGAATACTAATAAAGAAACTAAAACCAATCATATTTAAGTTAGTGATTTAGACTCCGAAATAAAATATAAAAACCAATCAACACATAAAGCAAAAAGCTCTTTTTTTTCTCTCTTTTTTTTTTTTTTTAATTTTTTGCTATTTCGAAAAAAAAATAAAAACCTAATTTTACCTTTTTAGTTTTTTTTTTCTTGGTTATTGTTATTGTGCTCAAGTTAACAATTTAATTTGTTTAGATAACTTGTGTGATTGAATTGAATATATATTTATGAAGCAAAAATGGTCGGCAGTACTAGTTTGAGTAGTAGCAGTCATCATCATCATCATCATCACCATCATACACATAGTAGCAGTAGTAGCAGCAATAATTCGTACACACCGTCAAGTCGAATATTGACCGACGTGCCGTGCAAAGTGTGCCACGACAATTCGAGCGGCAAGCATTACGGCATATTTGCGTGCGACGGATGTGCTGGCTTTTTCAAGCGCTCGATCCGTCGCAACAGACAGTATGTGTGCAAGAACAAAGGCCAAGGAGGCTGCCAAGTGGACAAAACCCATCGTAATCAGTGCAGGGCCTGTCGCTTGAAAAAGTGCGTCGAGGCAGGCATGAACCGTGACGGTAAGTCTCACATTATCTGCATATCTTGTTTGCTCAATTGGCTTAGTAGTGACAAAAGTTGTCAAAAAGGCATCATTAAGAATAACCCACCCATCATGTTGTTTAAAAAAATTAAAAAAAAAAAATTTAATGGCCAAATTTGAAAAAAAAATTAATTATGTACGGATAAGCCGGAAATGATCTCTAAAACAAATTGTATAATCTTTATCCTTAGAAAAAATTTTTCTACATTTTATTTAGAATCATGCATGCATAGTTTGGCATGTCAGTTAAGATCAATTTGTACTAATTCACATGTAAATCTTAATAGATACTACTATTTGTCAAATAAATAAAATATTTTATTTTTTTTTATTTCATTTCTATTTCAATAAGAACAATTCCGGATATTTACATTTATTTATCTCTTATTTTATTTTGCATTATCACGATCTAATTAAATTCTAATTAAATAGCTGTACAGCATGAGCGAGGTCCGCGCAATTCAACCATACGTCGTCAAATGGCCATTCTAATGAAAGAATCAAACGACATACTCTCAAGTGTGTACAGAACATCGCCTGCTCTTTTTCAGCGATTCATACCTCCAGTTAACTTGCATCAAGCCGCAGCTCTATCGCTGCAAATGCCGGGCTCGTCATCAAATGCTTTTAATTTTCAGAATTTTCCAACCCAGTCTACACAACACGAGCTAAACTCATCCGACTCTAGTACACCGCCATCGCTGTCTCCGACACAGTCCGATCAGCATCAAACTTCGCCATCTAACCAGCAAACGTCGCCAGTCGAGTACACCATACCGACACCGGCACGTTCGCCACTACACGTGCCAACACAACCAAAGCTATCATACGACATTAGCAACTTTATTAGCAGTCCGGAGACTGTGTGCGAAACAGCCGCTAGACTCTTGTTTATGTGTGTCCGCTGGGCAAAGAGCATACCTTCGTTTGTCAATCTAGACATGTCAGATCAAGTATGTATTTGTTTACTTTTGTCTAAATAATATAGAGACCTCATTTTCATTTTCACTTGAGAGTTGTTATGCAACATATTCTAAGGTCTATTAACAACGCTTAAGTGAATAAAAAGAATTCGAGCTAGTTTGATTGATTGATTTTAATTTATTATTTTAGCTGTCATTACTGGAGGAGAGTTGGCGAGATATATTCATTTTATCAGCAGCTCAATATCAATTGTCAATTGACATGGGACCGTTGATGACCTATGCTGGACTTACGCCAGATCAGTGCGAGTCTGACAAGTTGTTCAAAATTATGACTGAGATTAAAAATTTACAAGATGTTATACTCAAGTTTAAACAGGCGCAAGTGGATCCCACTGAATACGCGTGTCTTAAGGCGGTTAGCTTGTTCAAGACAAACGAGATGTCGTCGTCCAATTCGTCCACCTCAACTCTGGACTCGAATGGTTCGAGGCCTGGCTCGCCTAGCGATAAATCCAATCAGCTAAAAGACTTGACTCAAATACAAACTATTCAAGAGCAAACTCAGGTGACTTTAAGCAAATACGAAACTCAAATGTATTCGACTCAACCTTTCAGATTCGGCAAATTGCTAATTCTTTTGCCAATGCTTAAAAGTGTAAGCACACAAACAATTGAAGAGGTTTTTTTCAAAAAGACTATTGGAAACATATCAATCGATAGGGTCATTTTAGACATGTACAAATCTCAAGTTACTCATTAAAAATGTGTTTTTTTTTTTTTTTTTAATTTTTCTAGATTTTTTTCTTCAACCGAATCGTTTCGTTTTCTTTTTTTTTTTATTTTCTAATTAAATCTGAAGTTAAAATTTTAAATTTTATATTATTATTATTATTATTTTCTTCTGTATCCTTTCACTTTTTGAATTCACCTGAATTTTATGAAGAAAAACAAAATTTAATTTTGTTTCAATTAGTTCTTTTTTTTCTTTTCTCTCTTTTACTTTTATTGTTTGCAAGTTTATATTGTTTAGGAAAATATTTAATTTTTATTTCTTTTTTATTTTTTTGCATACAATTTTTTTTTTCTTAAATGAAAATAAAAATTCAAATATTTAAAAATAAATTAACTTTTAATTTTAAAAAATAAAATACACCAAAAAATACCTAGGAATTTGTTTTTAAAGCTAAAAAGTCTATTCAAAAATCAAAAAACAAGCTTTTTTTTTTAATATTTTTATTGGATCGTTTAAATATAAAGAGGTAAATTAAGACTCGTATCAACAATTGGTGGTTGTTTTTAATTAATTACACATGATATTTATTTTCTAATAATTCTAATTATTTAATTAGTTTTAATTATAAAACATCCAATTTTCCCGAGACAATCGTATTTTTTGACTAACAAATCTATAAAGAGATAAAAAACAATTGAGAAATTTAGAGGTGATTTGATACAGATGTTTAATTATTTTGGTGAACGGAATTAATGAAGAAAAGCTCGAACACTAACAAGGCTTTTACATGAACAATCTAAATCAAAAATAGATAACCAAGTGCTTGAAATACGAAGCATTTTATTATTTTATCATTAATTTATTTCTTGAAATAGTTGGGTTCATAGCAAGGCGATATAAAATTTCGGAACCATACCCAAACTATATTTTTAATTATACAATTATTTGTTACCAAGAATTTTTGATTTTTTAATTAAAATATTAATAAGAGGGCTGAAAAGAAGGCGACCCTATTCGAAATTCTCCTATAAATTTTTCTCAAATTATTTTTATTTTCAAATAGAATAAATAAACAAAAATTTCTAAATGCTTTTATCAATTTATGCTATTCAGCCGACATGGCAATTATTAGAAAATATCTATAAAAAATATTGTTATTGATGTTATAAAATTTAATTATTTAACATTGTAACAAAAATGTATTCCTTCTATTTAAAAATAACTGAAAAGATGGACTAAGTCCCCATTCCGGCCGGCCAAGGCTTTGCCTAAATTATTCTTTAATATAAATAGATTAAAAATTTAAAATGTCTACTCTACCGAATATTTAATTTATCAGATATTGATTAAAATTAAATTATTATTTTGAGTGATTTAATTTAGATTATTGTTTTTAATTGTGCATGTACATGTGAGTCTAATAAAAATAAAGTTTCATTGTGTGGAGAGTAAAAAATTGATAAAATTTTTTTTCATTGCATATATGGTTTTTTTAATCAATTTTTTTGCTCTTATTTAATTAATTAAAATTAAGAACATTTTAAAGAGCTTTTTAAGAAATCAACAAATCCATATTTTTTTTCAATAATTTCTTTAAAAAAAAACTATCAATCTATTTTTTAATTTAATTTATAAATTTTATGTTAAAAAAAATATAATTCGTAAAATCAAATTATAGAACTAATTAAAGTTAAAATTTGCATGATTGTATATTCTAATTATTATTTTAGAAAAAATCAATTTTAATTTTAATTTTATCTTTTTTTTGTTTCTAGTTCATTTAATTAATTTTTTTTTCTTGAGTAATTGTTGCCCAAAAAGTAAACTCAAGTACTTAAGAGTGATTTTAAGTGCTTAAAAAAATTTTGATTGTTTATTTTTATTCTGATCAATTTTTACACTCTTTTGAGATAAATAATTTGAAAAGCGAATGGTCTAGTGAGTTTGCTTTTACTAAATGGTTTTTTCTAAGCCAAGATTAAGTGTTGCATAATTTGTAATAGATTTATTTAGAGTAGTATTTAAAATTGTATTAGTAACGATTTTAAGGAATTAAGTGGAATTATGTTTATAAGTGATTAAGTGATCATTCAAGTTGTTCGAAGTGATGAGCATTTAGTTTATTTTTTCATTTTTTTTTGACACTTTAAGATGGACAAACAAACTGCTGTCATTTAAAATATCCAGTTTCAGTTCAAGTTATAAAAAAAACACCAAAAATTTTAATTAATTTTTTTCTAGATCAAAACAAGATTTAAACGGGGGCGATTGTCTAAACCTGATTATTCCCTTGCTAAATTCGTTTAGTGCTCAAGTAAATATTTACTTGAGAATTATCGAAATACTTGGACACATAAAAATGTGCTCAACGCGGCTTATTGACCTGAAACGAACAATTAGGTCCAAATTATTCCGACCGAGTTGGCTGAATAAACAAAACTTGTGACACTACAATCACATGCACTCAATTATACAACTGAGATTTACTGGTAATTACACTTATCGCGGTTCTCTCTTTAATCTTTCGTGTCATTTCGTTCCGTGTTGTTATTCAAAATATTTGCTCAGTTTATGATTACTAAAACAATTAAATCGATACTTTGCTTCTTCAATAACAAGAAAAAATGTTTTCATTTGTCTAATCTTTTAATTAGTTTTTTCTTTCAAA
Source organism: Brachionus sp. 'Tiscar' (assembly GCA_006352455.1). Taxonomy (NCBI): domain Eukaryota; kingdom Metazoa; phylum Rotifera; class Eurotatoria; order Ploima; family Brachionidae; genus Brachionus; species Brachionus sp. 'Tiscar'. The sequence continues at coordinate 57,606 of VANL01000086.1, read as the reverse complement.
CGAACGAACGTTCTGTTTGTCCTTTCAAATAATCGATTACTATTTGAGTTTACATGTTAAACTAATCAAAGAGTAAATATAAAAACAAGAGTTAGATAATATAATATTTTTTTTTTATTGCCACCGAATATTTAAAATATGTGTCTTAATTTCTTTATAAACATTTAATTTGATCAAATTAAAATTTACTATAGTTTAATTAAATGCTTTGATCATTTTTGTTTTTCGGAAAAGATTCGATACTATTTAAAAGATGAGAACATTTTTTTTTCTAATGATAGATTTAATTAAACATGACACTAAATATATTTTAAAATATTCTTGATAAATAATCTTGATTAATGTCAAACTAGCACAAAATGCAATTGATTAAATTTGGCCCTTCTCATTTCTGTCATAATACATAAATATCCAAAAGATCAATGAATCGTTTCATTCAAAAATTTATTTAAATTTTAATTTTTAAAAGTACATAAGCTTACTTAGATTTTGAACACAAAAATTATTCTAAATCAAATTTAAATTTTGAAATATTTTTTGACTTAAACACTCAAAACCCGAATGAGGTTTTTCGGCGCTTTTTGTCACATATTTTCTTAGCTTTTGGTTAAATAAATTTAATCATATATTTTAATTTTTTTTCAATTAGAAAACTATGAATTTTTGTTTCAAAATATGCTATTTTCATGGAATAAAATGTAAAAAGAAAAATTAACACAAAAAGTGGAATAATCCCTACCGGTTTTGAGTGCTAATGAAAATAATTGAAAAAGAAAAATTATTTTTTTTTAATGAAGATCAAAAAATAAATTTAATAGGCTTTAAAAAACATGATAAAAATAAAACTTTTTTAAATTCAAAATTAATTTAGCTTTAAAATTGTATAATTATGTATTTTGAAAAATGTGTGCTCTGTTCAGTCTGTCAGGAGCATTTTTTTGTTTTATCAGAGTAAAAGTGATTTATCAATCTAGGCTTCGTTTTCTGTCATTTAGGGAAATTAATTTTTTTCAATTTTCTCAAAAATTTTTATTAGACAAAAAATCTAAAAATATGAAAGCAAAAAATTGTAAAATTTGTTACATTTTGCCTACTTTGGTGTGTGTTAATTTTCGATGCTATACCACGATTGATGGTAAACCCAAACTTAAATCTTGCTGTTATATAAAATATAGATATTTTGATGTAAAACGAAAATTGTAAATATATTTATGATAAAAAGCTGCAGTGTAAATGACTTTTTTTAAAAATTTTTGAGAAGGTTTTTCAAAATTATCCTCTATCAATTTTACTTTTTTAAATTAATAAATTTAAATATCAATGTATAATTCTAATTATTTATTTTTAAATCACGTTTGACTTATTATAATAAAAAAATCATTAAAAAAGTAACTTTGAGTTAACTTTTAAATATATTGATCCTTTTCTGCTTTTGCTCAACTCTGAATAAGTAACATTTAAAAAATGATTAGCAAAAAGAAATTATTTGTTTTTGTTGAATGGTAAATATGATGATATTTCTAAAATTAAAGATGAGCTGACTAAACTATTTTTATTTATCTTGCAAAAAAAACAAGATGATTATTTTTAATATTAATTTTCAAAAACTTAATCTTAAGATATAAACAAATATCAAAAAAAAAATAAATTGTCAATACCTAAATGTTATTATTAAAAATTTAATATTGAGACTTGTCACAAAAATCTCTAAAGCTTAGATTATTTGCTATCAATATTTTTTGGTTTTAAATCTCATAGGCTACATAAAAGATTATCAATTTCCTAGTCGTGCTTATTTTTCTATTTATTCAAAATTCGAATGTATTTATATCCTAAATAATGTTAATTAACAATAAAGAAAAAATAATAAAATTCGAAAAAGAAACAAAACAAAACTGTTTGGTAATTATTAGGACTGTAGATTTAATTTTGAGCAAAGAATCATAAGCCTAAAGATTATTAGATTATTATTATTAAAATGGCTAATTAGATTTTTTTTTTAAAATTTATTAAAATTCAAACATGCAAAATAAAGCTGAAAAAAAGTTTAAAAAAGCAGCAAATTTTATTTTTTGTTCAAATTGAATGGATTTATGTGTCTGAATCTTTGAAAAATAGTTTTTCTATAAGGATGATATATAACTGCAATTATTGGAATAATTGAGATTGCTGACAAAATATAAATTCTGAATAAAGATAGCCAGTAGTGAAAAACTATTAAAAATCTTGGTATTATATTACGTAGAGTAAATATTGAAAGTATGATTGAAGTGGCTATGACAGAGAGACACATTAGTATAAACTGGTTTGCAAATCTCCTTTGCTTTTTGAAATTTTTCAATTCACTCAAAGTCTTTGTTTCAAATTTTTTTTCATTTTGACTCAATTCAGAATCGGAAATAAAAATTCTATCAATAATTGTATGTTGTTTTACATTGTAACCAATTCGTTTAAGTCTTTTGAGTATTCTTATATAAATAATTAAAACTGCTAGTGTAGGTCCAATTACCATAAAAAAATAGTTAAAGATAAAGTAAATTAATGTATTAGTGAATTTGAGTGAAAATCCGTCCAGACACATAAAAGAACTTCTTCTGGTTGAAAATAAATTTTTGGAAATCAGGGGAAAAGTAATTGAAATAAACCAAATGAATAAAATTGGACTTATAATTAAAATATTTGAGTTGTTTATTTTTGTGTATAAAATAGTGTTGTATGCTGCAATATAGCGATGAATAGCAATCAATAAAATAGAATAACTTCTTATGTACGAAGCAAACACCCAGGCTATTTCAAAAATGGAGCAAAAAATTTCACTAACAGCTTCATTACCAAAAAATGGATGATCACCGAATACAAAAATAAACATAAGCAAACAATAGAAAATATTAACTATACAAGCATGATTTACAAACACCAAAGATTTTTTTTGCATTTCTTTCATGCAAATCAATAAGCATATATAGGCTAGATGCACTATGACACTAGAATATCTAATAATATGATCTACTCGATTAAGAACCTCGAATAAGAGATCAATTTTGCTAAAATTTGTTGAGTTCATTTTACCAAATAGTTTTTCTATTTTAAAGAAATAATAAATCTGACATATTTAAAGAAAAAATCATTAGCCAAACTTGTTATAAAATAAACGTGTTTTGTTCATGAGTTAAATTAGTATTTGCAGCAGTCTTTTTTCCAATATCCTAAATACTAATTTTACAATAACCTTTTTTAATTAATATACTATCAATATATGTATTAAACAAAATAGTTCATTTAATTTAGCGTAAAATAAGATTTTATTTAAAAATTAATTTTGCTTGTCTAAAAAAAATTATAAAATTTTTTTTTATAAAAAAATTATTAATTGAGGAAATTCTTGATTAGAAAGATTGATTTTTACGGTGCAATAAATTGTCTATGACATGCTCACTTTGACAAGATGTCTCTTCTTTTTTATCTTCTTCGTCGGAATCTAAATCAAAAATTTAAATCTAATTGTACCATTGATTGAATATAATTAAATAAAGCTACTTAATTAAAAGGAAAAGTTAATCAAAAGCATCAGAAATTTGTATGAAGTGCTCGAAAGAGTAATATGAATGGTTGGGAATTAAATGTCATGAACATTTTAGTCTAATGATTTTTAAGACACATTTTAAAACAAACAAAAAATCTCAAAATTTAAAATTTAAGAAAAAAAAAAAATTTCCAGACGACTTTAAATCTGACTATTGATTTCTTAAAAGCGTTTAAATCAGAGTCGTTTAAGTCATATAGCAAATTTAAAGTAATTTTAAAAAACTTAATTTTTTTTTGGAAAAATTTGGATTTATTAAGAATTAAATAATAAAATTAATTATGACCGAAAAATAAGTGTAAAAAGAATAAAAAATGATGCATTTTTACTAAATGATAATATATATTTGAATAAGATGGTACAAGATTCATGCATAAAATCCCATTTTTAAAAAAAATTTAATCAAAGAAATTTTGGACTTAGAAATTTTAATGAAGAAAAGAATCAATGAAAAATTTCAATTTAAAATTTTTTAAATTTGAAAAAATAGTTCTTTTTACATTTTTCATATTTTCATTAATGAAAAAAAATTATCTTTTTTTAATTTCTAATTAATTCTTTTCTTCATTAAAATTTCCAAGTGCAGAATTTATCTCTTTAACAACTCCTAATTTTTATATTGATAAGAGAATATAATCTAGCACCATTTAAAACCGAGTTAAAATACCTTTGTTTTTTAGATGAGTTTCATCGTCTTCATTGTTAGCTTCTTCATCATCTTCATCATCTAGATCACTTAGTTCTAAATTTCCCATTATTTTTCTTATTTGCTGAAGTATCTCAGAATTTTTGTTCAAATCGCTATTGTCACATTGCTGTTCGCCATCCGAATCCTTACAAATTTCATCCTCTTCAATATGCTGTCCAGAATCCATCCAAAATGATGTTATCTCTTCAGCATAGTCATTTAATTTGTCTTCCTCTTCAGTAAACATCATTAGACCCTGTTGCCGCAACGAGTTCATGAGAATATTTTTTTCTTTTTCTACAGAAATCAATTTTTCCTGTAAATTTTTCACATGTTCTTTATAATAATTCTCGGATGATTTCCACAAGTTTTCAATTCTTTCCTTTTCTCGATTTGTGCTTCGTTCCATTTGACGCATTTGGACCACGGCCTTGGCCTGTTCACGTCTCGCCTCCTTAATTTTTTCATCCATTTTGGCCAATTTTTCCATAAACTGAGATTCACGCTCTCTCAAACATTTTTCGTTCTCTACACATAGCTCAGTTTTTAGCTGAACAAATTTAGAATTAAGTTCGTCATATTTTTTGCTTATATCATCATAAAGATTGTCTTTTTCCTCCAATTGACGTCCAACCTGGTCAATTTTTTCCTTCTTTTGTTCATTCAAAAGTCTCAATTCTTTAAGTTCACCGTTTAACGTGTCTATTACTAGCTCATATTCTTCTTTCATTCTAGCCAGCTTGTCATTCATTGCCTGCATGTCTTGCTGCAGCTTATTCGCCAGCAGATCACGCTCATCAGTAACACGTTTTAGCTCTGATGCGACAAAATTTTTGTCCTCTGGATCTTCTGCTTGGTTCATTTGAGTTACATGCGGCTCAATCGAACCTTGAATGGTACTCAATGTAACAGTCATGTCCAGTATATTGCCTCTTACATTTTCTGGCTTAGATGTGTACAAAGCTTTGATGACTCCAAGTCTATTCTTGGCGAACTCAACCCTTTGATCCAAATGATTTAATTTTTTGTTCGCAGTTCTAAAGCTTTCTTCAATCAATTGATAATTTTTGATTATTTCATCGACAAAATTTTTAAGTTCCATTGATGATTGCAGGTCCTGTTTACGTTTAGATTCCAAATTGTCATTTTTATCTTTGAGAATGCTTATCTGTTCGCTTAGTTCTGATACATCACTGTTAAGTACATTAATCTCGGCTTTTTTGTCTTCGATTATATTCTCCAATATTTTTGTCTTTACTGATTGATCATCAAGCTGATGACGATAGCTGTCTATTTCTTTTTGATCAATGCTTTTTTCCTGTTTGAAATTTATTTCTTGACTTTTAAGCTGTATCAATAATTCGTAGACTTTAGACCGCCATTTATTCAAAAGACCAATGCGTCTCTTTTCCAAATTGTTGTTGCCTGATTCCAATTGATTTTCTTGAAGAGTTAAAATTTCGTTCATTGACTTCAGTCGAATTTGAAGGCTACAATTGTCATTTTTTAAAGAATCTATTTTTGACTTTAATCTATTAATCTCATTTTCATACAACTCACGTTCTTCACTCATTTCTTTAACTGTTTGAATTGTAGGCATACAGTTTTGAACATAGTTTTTTAAATTATCAAGTTCTATAGAAATTTTTTGATTACTAGAAGTTAATTTTTGAATAGTAGAATCTTTGTCTGACAAAATACGCTCATTTTCTGTCTTGAGCGAATCGTAATTTGAACGCAAAGAGGCAATTTCATTTCGAAATGATTCGCCTATACTTTTATTTTCAGACTTTAATGTTTCGATTTTTTGCTCCGAATCTTTCTGATTCAAAGCCAATTGCTGTTTGGCGTTGTTTAACTTTTCAGTAAGAATAGCAATTTGTTGATTGTAATTTGATTCAAGAGTTTGGGTTCTACTTAAATTACTCTCTTTTTCTGAATTAAGTTCGCATTTTAAATTTTGAATTTCTTTGGTTTGTTTTTGAATAAGCTCTTCGAGAGCAGTAATGCTTATTTTACGATGTTCGGACACTTCAGTGTAGAGTTGGGCTTGTTCGATAAAATTTTTATTCCGATGCCGCAGTGTTTCGTTTTCGGAATGTAGTTTTTTTATTTCGTCTTTAAGTTTGTCCAGTTCGCTTGTAAATTGAAGAATTTGAGAATCGCTTGGGTAAAAATCGTCGTTTAATGACGACTGAGATGGCAGAGAAGAATCGCCTGTCTTCTCAAACACCGTCGGAGGCAGGAGTTTCGGTGTAGACTGGTAATGATCCCAGTTATTCATTTTTTGCTATAAAAATTTAGAAAAAAATTCAATTTGATTTTTTTTTTACTGATAGTAAATTTTTTTGTCTTAATTTTCTTATTGGTTGTCATACCTACCAAGGACAAATTTAATGACCATTTTTACATTTTATCTATTTTTATAAAAATAAAATAAATTTCAATTAAATTTTTATTTTAAATAGCATAATTTTTAATTTAAGACAATTTAAGACGCAAACAAAATGATGACTAAATTCTTTAAGTCTAATATTATTCATTTTTTTTATTTCAAAATAATCTTAGTATTAAATTAAAAAAAAAATTAGTACATCACTACTTTGTGGTAGTGTCAGGCTGTAGTAGTCATTTTCGTTGAACATTTAAAAAAAAACTTGGTTTCTGATGAGCTTCATCTTTCTTAATTCCTTAACTAATTTAAATATTTCAAGCAAATGTACTCTTGTTCTTCTTTCACTTAGCTTTTAAAATCATGTTACATGATCTTTAAGAAAAAAACTAAAGTTAAAATCAATCTTGACCTAAAAATTAATAATATCAATTTAAATAACTAGGAAAAAGGGAATTTTTTAAGCATCACGGACTCAAAACTTTCATCTGGTCCAATGGTGGATGAATTGAAAGAGCGCTGTAATTCAAGACTTAATATAATAAACTATCTCTCAAATAGAAAATGGGGCCTAAAACCAAAAACACTTGGTAATCTTTACAAATCTTTGATAGGATCAATATTGGATTATTCTTTTCCTTGTTTGAACTCATTCTCAGAAACTAACATAAAAAAAAACATGCTATTCAAAATTCAGTAAGCTGTAAGATCTATTTTGAAGTTAAAATATGATACTCCCTCCAATATTATACACCAAGAGGTCTTTAATATATTAAATCTACTAATAGTCTCGAATAGACTTTTTGACTTGAGTAAGAGAAGTGTCAGGGCAGGGTTCAATCATTCTGTCCCACTGGTCGTCAGACTAGTTGAAGAATATAGAGAAGGTTTCCAACCAAGATATATCGACTCCATTGTGTAATTACTAACAAGTAGTTTCTTCTTTTTTTCCTGATTTATCAAAAATTTAAACATGTTTTACCTCTAGTCTAACTATTAAAAAAAAAATTCAAACATTCCATTTATTACGTATCTATATATATTTTCTTTAATTTAATTTATTTTAATCCTTTTACTTTATTTTTATTTTATTATAAAATAAAATAAATAAATTTAATTTAATATAATTTTTGAGTTGTAAAGGAAAAATCCATGCATTTCTGTTGTCTAATCCACACAATTTTTTTTGGTAAAGCTTTTTAAAATGGGCTTTTTAAAATGGGTAATTGGTCTCGCAAACTGAAAAAATAAGGCAAATGACTCGGTTCTGGTCTGGGTTTTCAAAAAACTGGGTAGATTGGACACCGGATATGCGTACCGAGCCTTATTACAGCTCAAAGATGATACAGAAAAAAAATAGCTGCTTATGTTTGGTCTTCTAAAGACTAATACAATTTGTTCAGATCATATGATACAACTTGAAATCTCTTTCAAAATTAGTTATCCCTAATGTTACATGCCAACTATTTATGTTGCCATGAGCAACTGACTTATATCTCAAATTCAATCTTCCAAAATAAACTTTTCTGCACAGAAACCATTTCACATATGACATACAGATATTTCTTTAACTTGGTTATTTCAGAAACCTGATTAACAATAGCTAAGATTTTTGAATTATCAAAATGCATCTTCATCTTAAAAAATTAATTTATCAAGATTCGAAAATTATACTAATTTTTAAGTGAACTAATTAAAATTAAAGTTTTGTTTTGATTTTTTTATTTCGATTCATCAGATCTAAATAAATGATTGTGTGAACGCACTAGAAAATATTTTTATTTTATTAGTATTTTAAAAAATTGGGCCAAAAAGAAAACCAATATTTTTACTGCTTTATAATCCATGTAAGAACAATTTGATACAAAAAAAATGCTTAAAAAAAGGCTTAATAGAATTTTAATATCTTTTCTAAAAAAATAAATATTAATATTTAATTATTTAATAAATAAATTAATATTTTAGAAAATTTAATTATTAGTAAATTTAATTTTTTAATTAAATATTTTAAAATTCACAAAAAATAAAATAACTCGTAAAATTAAGCGAAATTTATTGAATTCTATTTTATGTAGATTAAAAATTATTCAAATAAAAAATCTTGATGCTATGCTGCACTTTTTTAACTAAAATCATTTTTTTCATGTGCCAAAGACATGAATTCTATTTTATTGAATTCTATTTTATGTAGATTAAAAATTATTCAAATAAAAAATCTTGATGCTATGCTGCACTTTTTTAACTAAAATCATTTTTTTCATGTGCCAAAGACAAAAATTAAAACATCAATAAGATTTTATTTGATTTTGGATTTGATAACGTTAAGCCAAGAGTAAAAAGTTAAATATTTATTGTTTATTTTGATTTTATCATAAACATTTCATCCTATTTTCATCTATAAAAATCTTAATAGAATTTTAATATCATTTCTAAAAAAACTATTTTATATTTTGAAAAAATTAATGCAAGAAAGCCCAATGTGTATATTTAGAAATTTTGAAAATATTTTAGAATTATTTTTTGGCATGAAAGCTAATAAATTTTTTAACGATACTCCTAAATTATATCTTAATTGTTTAAGGAATAAAAAATTTAGAAAAAAAAAACATGATAATATTTATAATAATAAAAATTCATCAGACTTAGTGCGGGAAGGGAATAAATCCTCAAGTTGATAAAATAACTTTTATTTTGATCAAACTCCTCAAAAACAATTTCTAAATTTACTAAAAATAAAATAATTTTTTTTATATTAAAAGTTTATTTAAAATTTAAAACATTTTATTTGAACCAAATCCTCTTCTTTTGCTCATCTCATCTTGTGTCATATCAGCAAATTCGTTTATTCCAAGTCTATAACTATGCTGTTCTTGATTGTGCTTTTCTATAAAATCAACATTTTTACTAAAAATATTGAACCGCTGGCGTTCTTCCGCATCATTAGGGTATGATTTTTTGTATTTATCTTTAAATTCCGACCATAATTGACGCATATGCTGTTGACTTTGGGATCCATAAATTAAAACCAATATCAAAATAAAAACGCATTGAAATTTCATTTTTGAACTTATTTTTCAAAAAAATGACTTAAGTTAATTTTGGCTCGACTGACCTCATTTAATATTTCAAATATTTCTATAAATAGCTTACAAAAATATTTTAGACAAATTTTATTTTACAAAAATTTAATTTTTTTAAAGAACAAAGTCAAAAGTATTCACCAAATCGGACCTGAATTTGTGTGTTTCTAATTAGAACTTGGTTGCTGTAAACATCATTAAGATTAGCTTCAATCAAAATTTTAAGAATAAAGAAAAAAACAAATATTGATTTTTAAAATTATTTTTTCGACAATAAATTTTTCTTTTCAAAAATAAAACTTGTTATTTATTGTGACTTAATATTTGTTATTTCCTTAGAAAAACACTATGCTGAACAACAAAAAATCAGATCATCTAGTAAAGATTAACTAAAATGCAAAGCATCGAGAACAGCTTCTTGGAAAAAAGTGAAATTTTGGTCCATTCCCCTGTTCACTTGGTATCTCGTTCAAACACATTTTACAATCAGAATAAGCCCAACAAGCCCGAAGTGCTGGTAAACTCTTCGGTTAATTTTTTTAAAGACATCGGTCAGGAATCCTTTCGAAGTTATGTTCATCCACAAGCAGGTATTTTGCCAAAATTTGGAAAAAAACAAACTGGAAGACCGTCCCTGAGAGGTCTACTGGACAACGGGACCCAAGCTCCAAATCAATGGATCATAAACAGTCAGTTTTACAATCGTGAAGCCCTTAATTCATATATTGTGAGCGAAAATTATCGACGGCGTCTTTTGTTCGAAACAGAACAAAAAAATGAAAATTACATCAGACAAAGGATTTTGTTTAATCATTTTAGATCACGTAAAGAGTTTGCAAAGCCTAAAAAACAAACAACGATTTCATTACCAAATTTAATTATCAATTTTGATAAATCAAAAGATTAAGAAGAAAAAAAAAAAATTTTTTTTTTAAATAAAATTTATTCAAAATAAAAAATTCTAAAAACTAAAGGGTAGTACTCTTGGTAAAACATTTAATTTTAATATTGACTGACCAATTCTATCCCCATGCCATAACTACTTTACTGAAACTAACGAATACACCTTTATTTGGTTTTCTAAATAAAAAAGTAATTAAATTTTTAATTTTCTAAAAAAAAAAATAGAAAAAATTACGCTTGAAAGTATCTTTTGTCATTATATACTCCATCATGCTTTCCCTCTTCAGTGTCCAGTTCTAGTCCAAAATAGACATCGCTTCTTTCCGGCAAAGGACCGATATATTTTACCATGCCTTTGCTTATCTTGCCGCCTGGTCTCGAAAATTTAATTAAGTCTCCGATTCGAATATCATCTGGCTTTGCGGGAACAAATGGTCTTTTTTTTGCCATTAATTCTCTTTGATTTATTATCTCATCATCTCTACTTTCCATTAATTTTCTTTCCATTGCGGTTACTCTATCAACACTTTTGCTTCTGGACGGAAATTTCCGACTAATGTATTCATATTCTTCATCTTAAATTATTTATTTTAAATTAAATAAAAAAAATTCTATCTAACAAAAAAAACCTTGGTATTTTGGGTTATAAAGATTAATTTGGCTGCTAGACGGTGTTGAATTTAGATCTGACTCGATTTCGTAAGTATTCTTTGAACATTTAGAAGTAAAAGTCATGCTACGTCTTAGACCAGCTTCTCTCCTTGGCGGTTCTTCATATCGTTTTTTTTGTCTATATTCATTTTGATAATTTTTATATGCCGAGATCTCATCACGTTTAAGCTTTAATTTCTGGGCTGATTTAATGTCTCTCATTACGTTTATTTTTAGGCTTTTTTTCTTTTGATCCTCATATTCGTCTTCCTCAGTTTCGTTTGACGAATACTGTCTCAACGATTTAGACCGAATTTCTTTTCCTTTATTTGAACTCACCGAATCTAAAAATAAAATCATATTTTTAGCATAAAATTAAAATACAAAAAAAATATTTATTTTAGTCAAAACCTATTTAAAACATTTTACTGAAAAATTAAGAATAAAATGTAATTTTTATTGATGTATGCCCCCGAAAAAAAGGAGGATGCCGGATCTCCATTGAAACTTGGCCTATAATTTTGGAACTAAAGCAAACTTTTAAAATCAATATTTAAAAAAAAGGCTTTTCATTTTGTTTAACCTAAAAATAATTAATTTTGAACACGGGTAAGTTAAAAATTTGAAAATTTTTTTAATTTTTAAAAGAAATTTTAATTATAATTCTTAAAATTTTAATTTGAAATTTTTGTACTAAATCAGCCGGTCTTTCTAGTGTTAAGAAGCACTAGCTCAATACACATTAATAAATAAATTAACTATTGAATTTATTGAAATATACTCTGAAAATTTTTAGCTTAAATTTGAATAACTTTAATAGGTTTAGGCAGAGCATTGGTAAGTTGAAATGGACACTTAGTCTTTCCTTTCAGCAACATGATTAAATTTTGAACCCATAAAAAATGAAAAAATTTTCTTCGGAAAATAGTAAATCAGTTTGAGTTAAGTAAAAACAGTAAAATTTTTATCAATAAATACACAGTCAATTTAAAATTAGTCTCGCATTATAAAATTATTTAAGCATTAAATATTTAAACTATAACCGCATATAAAACTATAAAGTTAGTTAAAATTTAAGACTAACTTTGCCTTAACTGGATTTTTTTAACTTTAAAGTTCTTAATTTTCCAATGGTTCAAGTTTATATACACAACATTCTAAAATGTTTATATTTATTGTAAAACTTTTTATTGTTTATGCATCAAACACCCTTCTCCTTTGAAAAGTTCAAATTGAATTTTAAAATCTTCACAAAATCACCAATGCAAAAAAAGCACCTTGCAATTATCTTTCTATCTTTTTACATTATTCAAAATTTTGCTTAACAATGAAGCCCATAATCTGTGAAGTTACATCATAAAATATTGGTACTTTTACAAAAAGTCTAAAAACACTAATCAAAGAAAAAATGATGAATCATTAATGGTAATAAATATAGCCGTTTTGATGGCGGCGAGGGAAAATTTTTTTTCACTCTAAAAACTAATTTTTTTCTATTGAATTTTCATATTAAAAATTTTTAAAGGTTTAAGTATTTTACCACTAGATTCTGGCTTAAAGTATTCATTTTGTTCTTCGTATCTAGAGTAGCTTTGTCGGCTAAGTCTTGATGACGGAGGAAAATGATCAGTATTTCTTGATTGATGAAATTCATACTCATAATCGATTGGTGGACGTTGGTTGTGATATTTTTTTGGTGAAACGTGAGATACAAGTGAATGATGACCATGAAAACCTGCTTGGCTGAATGGTCTAAAATTGTTTATAATATTGTCATCTATACGTGATAAGTTATAGTTTGAATGGTTGGTTTCATAACCAGACCTTGTTTGGTAATTTTGATGCTTAGATTTTTTTAATTCACAATTTTGCTGTATACAATATGTAGAATTTAAATCATCATCAGAAATATTAGTATTTTGTTGCTTTTTTGATTTCGATAACTCAATTTGTTCAACTGGGGTTTGTGTTGAAGTGGTAATACCTTCTAGCTGTATCAAAGCTGGTTCTTGTCTAAAATTTAATTCTTCAACAAGATGCTTGTTAACTTCTAACAGCTGACCATTTGCTTGCTTCAATTTTCTTTTAAATAGAATATTTAAATAAAAAACTTGTCATATTAATCAAATTTAATTTAAAACTTTATTTTAAACAAATTTCAATATTTAATTTCAATTTACTTAATTGTACTTTTTTGTGTATATTTTTAATTGTCTAAATTTTTCTAACAGGACGACAGAAAAAAGGGTCAAAGCTGCTTGGAACTGCCTAGGGATTCATATACAAATTATTATTTTAAATAAAAAAAATAATAAAAATAAATTTATTCTAGATATGTTTGTGGTCAAAATAATTTTTCCAAATCTCCATTGTTTTTTTTTCCAAAAAATGAAGTAAATTTGTTTATTCAGTCTGCTAAGTCTTGATGACGGGTAAAAAGGATCAGTTTCATCAATTTTAGTCTGTGTTGAAGTGGTAATTGGTAATATCTTCATCGTGTCATGAGTTTAAATTCAATGTTAGAGTTCCAAAGAGTATAGAATAGAACCTGGTGAATCTATAGCAGTTAATGGTTTTAAAAACGAGTTTGACAAAGCGCAAACAATATAAGCACAATAGCCTGGAGTCTACTGTCTCCAAGCTTCGTAAATGACCAAACTAAACCTCTGATAAAAAATTTTTGGAAAAAAATTTAAAATAGTCAAGAGTATTTTTTTAAAAAGTAATAACCTTTGAGTTATATAAATTGATTAACGTAGTCTTTTTTCAAAAGGTTTTAGGTAATTTTTTTTTTAAAAGTCCCATTAAAGAATATTATAGTTCAAATTTAGTTAAAAATAAAGAATAATTCAAAAAGTTTGTCTGAATTGTTTTTCTGATAACTCAAAGATTTAATTCATTAAAAATATTCATTAAAGTACAAATTGGACTAGAAGAAAAATTTTTTTTTTAAATAACGGCATTGTGAAATTTAGTACAAAAAACAAAGTATCAAAAATTCCAAAGCTCAAGTTCTGAAAAAGAAAAACATGTTCTGTAAATTGTAGCACTTGGTACATCTTCTGTACCACGAAGTTGAAGAAAAAATCCTGAATTTAACTAGCAATCATTTTATTCTAAAATTCTTTGTAGATGTGTTACACAGTTTACCAGAATCATAATATTGGTGATTCAAAGGATGTACCGAGTGCTACAATTTACAGAACCTTTTTTTTTTTTAGAATTTTTGATATTTTGTTTTTGTATTAAATTTCACAATGCCAATTTCCTTAATGGTCATTAACAAGCTTAATGGTAAAAGATTGCAGAAAAGTAAGTCGTTGTTTCAAAAGAAAGTGGATTTAAACATTAAGATTGAAAAATAAAAATAAATAAAACTAATCAACTTTTTAACAGACGGCTTGTTAGCTGTTTTGTAAATTTTAAGTTAAAACTGCAAATTAATTTTTTTTAATATATTAGGGTTTATTTTGAATTGACTGAGCATTTTACTTTTTAATTTAAATAAAATTAAAATCGTTTAACAAAGCTATATCAGTCATAAAATTTTAAACTCAAATTACAATAAAAAAATAAAATTTTAAGATTTTTGTTTTTAAATGCCAAAAGACGCTCAGCTTTTCAATTTAAAGTTTAGAATTAAACAACTTAACTCATCTAATAATCAAAATTAATTTTCTTTTTATAAATATTTAAACTTAATATAACTTTAAATCGTTTAAATAAAAAAGATGAATTCCTGTCAAATTTACGTAAGATATTTGATTTTCAAATTTGAAATTAATTAGAATTGCTAGGCCAAATTTAAAATTTTATAAAAAGCTAAAAGAAAATATTTAATTTTGTCTAGTAAATAATGACACTTAAATTGATGACAGCAAAACAAAAATTTTCTCAAAAATTACTATAAAATCAAAATTCACGTTTTTGAAATTTTTTTTAGTTAACTTTTGCTGAGAAACAAAATTTTAATTTTATAATAAAATTTAATTAAAAAATCCCAATTTTTTTTTTTTAAATTAAAAAGAAGAAATTTTTATTTTTTTAGCAAATTAAATTTAATTTACAGTTGTTTTTGAAACTAAATAATATAATGCTTAAAAATTCTTATTAAAAATATTTCGTTTTTATAAAGAAATTTTTTTATATATGAATAAAATGCTCAACGTTTTCCTACTAGTCATATTTTAACTTTTTAAGCTAAAATAAAAAGCCCTAAGAATGAATTTTAATTGCATGATTAGTAAAAATCAATTAGTTTTAAAATTATTCAAACAAGTATAAGGTTTTAAAATTTTAAGCCTTAAAAACAAAATTTAATTTGATTTAGAGAATATTTTTCTTTGAATAAACAAAATCTCTATTGAATTAAAATATCTCAGGAAAAAAAAAATTCTATTTTTTTCCTTAATAAAAAATTGATTTATAGATAAATTTCTCTCTCATGAGATCAAATAAAACATTCGAAATATAAATTTATCATTTAAGTCTTAATTTGAATAAAATAAAAGAGTTGAAATTTTCAATTACTTTAATTCATTTTTTAGATCAGCCATATCCATGAGTAGACCCTGTTCTCTTTCATATAAAATTTTGTTCTCGCCAATTTTAATTCGAATTTCGGCATTTTCTTGTTTAAGAAGTGATAAGTTTTTTTCACATTTTGTCAGCTCGGTTGAATATTTTTCATTCTCGGCCTCCAACTCTCTTATCTGTCTTTCATATGTCTTGAGCTTTTTTTTCAATAATTCTGGACTATTCGGATCAAACATGTCAATGCTCTTGCAATTTTTCTCCATAGTTATTCGACTTATAGTGTCCTGAGCTTTCATTAACTCTTCCATAGCCACGTCTTTTTCTCTTTTGAACACCAACATTTCTTTAATCTAAAATAGAAAAAAAAAATGAACAAAATGCTCCTGGTCAAACTCGACAAAGTCAAGTCTAAATTTACATATGGGTTATTTGTGTCCATTGTTTTGGCTGTTTCGTCTTTTAGCAAATCGAACTGAGTACTATACAATGGAATTTTGGCTTTAAGCATTTTATTTTCTAATTGTAATTCATTAATTTCTTTTTGTAACTGAACAATATCGAGGTCTTTTTCTTTCAGCTCATATTTTAACACATTTAAATAGTCAGTCTAAATTTGAAATTTAAATTTAAAAGGTTAATTAACTAGAAAAAAAAATAAAAATAAAACTCTCGAACATTTTTCACTTCATTTCGACTAAGAACTAAAGAATAGTCATTGCTCTCTTGTTTTGCAGGCATCATAAGACTTGAGCTAAGATTCTCCGACTGCGAACTACTCGATACGTCCGAGTCTTGGTAAGAATTTTTAGGGTTGCGCTTTACAGTCACATCTGTCTTGGTTCTTTCATCATCGTCTTCTTCTACTTCGCTATGCACCATGTTAATCACCAAACTGTCATCATTCGACTTGATTCTAATTCTTCTTTCTTCTTGTTTGTCCCTTGCGAATGACAATGCGGACAACGATTGAGAATTATAAGACTTAATCGGATCAGGTTTTATCACATTTTCAACCAGATCGTCAATTACGTCCCTATTTTCTTCACTAGGCATGTCTAAAATGAATAAAGAAAATGTTTCCTTTTTGGCAATCAGTAAAATAAAAAAAAAAAACTCTTTCGTCTATTTCAGGACACGAATAACTCAGATTGTATTTGAATTTGTATTTAAGCCAAACTAAGCTGATAAGAAATAAGTCTCTATGGAAACAGGCTGCGATTTATTGATCAATTAGACTAAAAACTAGAAAATGAAATACTCAAAAATTATAAGTTTATTAAATGCTTTAATAGAAAAAAAAAATATCGAAAAACAAATTTAATGACTATTGGGTCATTGGTATAGCAACTAATTTTTAGCTTCTTGAATTTGATTGCCAGCCATGTTAAGCAGTCCGGTGCCTTTCAAATTAATTAATTAATTTATTAATTAGGTGAGTAAAAAGGTTAAAATTAAGATTTGATGTACCTATATTTGTTGACGCAATTTCAAATTCTTTCATATTTGTGTTCGAGTTTGAGACTAGAAACTCATTTTCGTCAGCAGTGAGCTTTTCGCCGAGTTTTTGAAGTGCGTATAAAATTTCAAGTTTTTGTCTAAGAGAGCTTTTGAGGTCTGCAATTTGGCCAAGTTTAAGCCTCTCGTCCAAATCGGCTAAACGCTGACGCAATTGGGGTTTCTCTTTTTTAGCAAACATTTGTATAACTTCTGGTGTTTGAAATGCATTTGACACTGCTGCCTGAATGGCTAACTGTATTGCATTCATTTGGTCTACCAAACTCAAATTTCCTTCCTTAAACTTTGCCACTGACGTGTTCAGTTCTTTCAACTGTTCCAAAGTTTCCTGTTTTTGTTCATTATACTCTTCTTCTGACATGTCATCTCTAAAGTTTAATCGATAAATTTTAAAATTATATTCTCAAATTAAAAATGTTTACTTGCTTTCCTCGATATCTTTTAGTTGATCAATTAAACGATCCAGTTGACTGTAAAGATTTTTTTCTAATATTTCTGTTTCTGTTTTTCCTCGTGAAGCCATTTCAAAATTTATTTTTGTTTAATTATAAATTTACTAAATTCTAAATGTTCAAATCACGTGATTTATCATTTATCTTTCATTTAATAAGCATAAAAAAAAAACTTGATTTTAATTTAATTTAATTTTCACCGAAAAAACTCTTTACTATTTTTCATTTTCTTAAAATGGTAAAAAAAAATTTTTAGTTAGCAAATTTTCAACTTGTTTTTGATTTTTGTGTCATTATCTCTAGTCTAATTCTAATTTAAATTTCAATACTACTTTGAGAATTTTTAAAGCTTTAATTAGGTCCTATTTAATAGCATCATGTTATCATATGTTATCATCATTGAGAGGAAAGAGTCATAAAAATATGAATAATGTGAACTATCATTTTCCTAAAAGTTTAAAGTCATTCAAATGCAAAAAAAGCAAGATAGATACCGTAAGCTACCTCATGGGGTTCAAATAAAAAGGTGGGGGGGTTGTAATTTAAAAATTAAATTCATAATTTTTGAAAAAAAATTCGACTCTTCACAGAAAAAATAGAAAAAAGTACTAAAATAATTGATTAATTTTTGATGAGCTTACAAATTGAAAAATTAAACAAAAAAAATTTTTAATTTATTTCCATTTCCGACTCATCTTCATCTTCATAATCATCATCATCATCAACATTATCATCATCGTCAGCACCTAAATCGTGAATAGTCATTTCTTCGCCTGAACCAAAACCATTTACATCTTGTGCATCATCGTCATCGACATCATCAACAAACTCATTATTCAGAATAAAATATTTTAGCTGCCTATGAAACGAGTCAATAATTAAAATCCCGGTGTTATAATGAAACTTTTTTTGATAAACCCAAGGCTTCTAGTATATATTATGGTGGTGGGGCAATAGCTAAAACAATACTTGTACCCCGGGGTAGTAAACAAGAGTTTACGGTACGTTTTTTCTTTAAAAAAATCCAGGAATCTATTTTTATAAAAGATTGCTAATTTTTTTTCCCGATTTAATAATTTAATTAGAAAGCCAAGTAATTCTTAAAGCAAAACCAAAAAACTAAAAAAATAACTTTATAAAACGAATTTAAAAAATTACATCCTTTAATTTAAACCTTAATAATAAAAAAAAGTAAACAAATACTTGACAATTTCAATTAATAGTTTATATAAAAGTTCTAATTCATATAAATGAATGAAAAGCAAGTATGCAAAAACTGTAAATGTATTTCTTTTGAAGTCAAGATTCTGAAAATTCAGAACAAAATGATAACTACTTCTCGTCATAATTATCTAGAAATATCTAGAAAAGAAAAGTGTTAGGATATATACTCAGATATATACAGTATTAGACTAGTAAAGGCGAGATTTGAAAATTGGAAAAAATAGTACGTGTACATGCGTTTTTTAGTTGAAACACTACAAATAATCACATACAATTGCAGTTAAAAATCGTCTCAAAGGAGTAAATTTCAACGATTTCTTCATGGATTTACCTGTAAGAAACAAAAGAAAGAAAAGTGCTTCAAAATGAAAATTAAAGAGTTTAGAACATCAACCTTGTGATTTAGATGAGAAAGGAATCAAAGAAGAAGAACCAAAGATTTTGTTCTGATATTCAAACTACTAGATTCTTGATGTCGGCAACATCAAGAAATGTAAAAGTTATGACATGCCATTGAAAAAAAGAATTTACATTTATTGTGTAAATAAATGTAAACAATAATATTTTTTTTATTTTTATAAAAAAATATCAATAAATTTGTTTCAATTAAAGAAAAAATTATATTAAAAATAAAGTTTTTTTATTAAATTTGTGGTATAGTTTACTATTTTTATGTTATAATAATATTATGCATATTAATTTATTTTTTAATATTAAAAATTCTATAATTGAAAGTTGCTTGATACAGGTTGATTTTTTTTTTTAACCTTGTTCGCTCCTTGTGGAGCATAGGGGGGAGCTCATCTTCTTTCTAAGTACCTTTTTGAGCGAAGGCTCCGATCTGACACAGTGGTGACTGCATCGAGTTGATCATCTAAGCCGTAATTATCAAAATCCCCAGTCGAAACTGGTCCCCCATTTTTTAATGAAAGGGGTTTAAAACATGCGCCCCGTACTACAGAGACATTCATAAGATTTTCTCTTCCCTTGCGGAGATCGAACCTTCGACCCTTTGCTTGGATGACTAACACGCAAACCTCTAGGCTATACGGGCTCGTAGTAGTAGCAGCAGCTCCTGCGGTATAGTAACTTATACCAGCGCAGAATTTGCGCTTATCTATTAAGGCTATTGCAGTCTTTATGGATTCATTTTGAGGATTTCTTTATCTATTTGTGCCTTGAAACTGTTGAGTGTCTTTGCTGATATTGTTTCCCCTGGTAGTTTGTTCCATTGTTCAACAACTCTGTTTGTTAAAAATTGATAACGATTTTGTCCCTTTTTGTTGATCTCTCTTACAAGTTTATTATATTAATTCTAATTTTTTAATTAATTTTAAGAGAAGACCCAGTAAAAATAAGAGAATTTACTAAGTAAATAGAGTCGACTAAGGTTTCTAATTGATAGAAAGTTTTAAAAAAAAAGAAACTGTATTTTAAAGATAAGCTGAATAATCCTTAAAATCTTGTTTAATTTAAACTAATAATTTCACCAGCAAAATTTTATTTCTACAAAAATTATCATTTGATTTTTAAAGGCTATAAACTTCTAAAGCTTTAAACAATAAATTTGAATTTTTATTTAATAGGTTAAAAATTATATTTAATTTTTAATTCAAAGTTTACAACATCTTCTCGTTTACAATTTAAAGTCTTGTTTATATCAATTCAATGATGACAAGACTTGATTTTATATTGATTATTTAATTTTTTTGTTTTAGAAAAATAATACATATTCTATTTTGAACCAAGATAAAAAATAATATTTAATAATTTTTTGTTTGAAAAAACTTTAAACGATCATAAAGGTTTCTAAATATTCAAATTTAATTTAATAAACTTTACTATAATTTAATAATTTATTATTTTAACACAAACTCTCTTAATTAAAAATTAAAAAAATTTAGAGCAATTAATTTCCAAAAACTGATATGTAACTTGGTAGATTTCGAAAAATTCCTCCAAAGTATAAAGAATGCAGGAATTAAGCTACTAAATGGACACAAAAAAGTATCGACAGAATTAGAATTCAAAATTTGGTACTAACGTAAGCTTGAACTGCTTTAGTTAAAAACAAGAAAAAACTGACACAATTCAACAACAAGTTTTCGACAAAATAACCAAATTTAAAGCCTTATTTTGAAAAGATATTTTTTATCTTTTCGTTCAAAATGCAGCTAAGAAAAATAATTTTATTTTTACTTTATCAATTCATTTATATATATATATTAAAATAGCAATGTTTTTAGTAAATTTTTTCAAATAATCAATTAAATTTTGACTTGATTGAATATTTTCTTAAAACATTCTTCTATCTTTTTGTGAAAAAATATAAGATATTTTAAATTATCTTATGAAATTTTAAAATGTCAATAAAACGTCAAGTTTTTTTTCTTTAACCTATTTTAAAAAAAAATAATTTAATAAAAAAATTTCAGTAATTCTAATGGGCTTTTGAAAAATAGAAATATATATGTTAATATGATTTTATTTGGACCTTTTTATGAATTAGAGTAAAAATAATTTTAAAAAAATCAAATTAATTATGATAAAATGAGGATAGTAACAAGAAAATATCTAAAAATTAATGATTTGTATTAAAATTAACTTTTAGTATTAAAATTAAATAATTTGCATTTAAATTTTATTCTCAATTTCTTGAAAAGACAAAATTTTTAATTTTTGTATCCAAGATTAAATCTATAAAATGAAAAAACGTTTTTTATTTTAGCTTGGAAAGCAAGCTTTTTTATAATTTTTATTAAAATTCTAAGTGACAAAGTCTATTTTTTGCTTTCAAATTAAGAATTATTTTTTATTTAATGCATAAAAATTTTTTCAACACAAAATTTAAAAAAATTAAATAGATTAATTAAAAAAAAATGACTTTTTTAAAAAAAACTTATTTAGTGGTTTTTATCAAAAAATCTTAAATGAAATCTGATGCTACTAAAATAATAAATAAAAATTTTGAAATTATAGATTAAATAATAAAAAGTAACATGCTTAGTAACAGTTTATTTGTCTATAATGAATAGGCTTGAATTTTTTAAAAATTGACTTTTAACTCAAAGATTTAAAACCTTTTATTTAGAATAACATGAATGAATTTTAATGAATACTCTGTTTTACATGGTACTGGTATTAGCTTTTGTCATTTTAAAGTTTTGTCACATTTTGTTGAATGTTCAATCTATGTAATTATATGTAAATATGTAATAAATTAAATAAAAAACGCATTATTTTGATTATTCTTATTTTTTAATTTATTATAAAAATGATTATTTTAATTATAATGATATGTTTCGAGAACTAAAGAGTTTCCAAATTATAAATTACTCAAAAAATCTTATTGATTGCTATTGCTTGTATCTGATAAGCTTGCGATTACTTTCATCAAAAATTTTAATGCTTTGGATTTTTCAATAATATAAAAAATATATCAAGCATCGAGAGAGGATGATAAAAAAATTATATAATTTGTAGAGGAAAAGGCTTTTAGCTGTTAGAAAATTTGATTCAAATAAAAAATTTCATATGGATTTTCTAATTTTTTTTTTGGAAAAAGATAAGTCAAGCATAGAAGATTCTCTTTTGATTAAAATTAAGGGTTTTATAGGTGATTTATCTCCAAGAGCATATGATATTTTTTCTTTATTAAAACAAAATGTTGAATGCTAATTAGAATTGAAAACTGGGGTTTTCGCAATCTTCATAAAATACATCATTAATTGGACAGCCCAGTTCATTCAATAAAGTCAAGATTGATAGTCAAGAGAAAAAATTTTCAACATGTATTTTATATTGACCATGGTGATTGATGAAGGAAACAGAAAAGTAGATTTTAAATTTTAGTTATTATAAAAAAAAAACCAATTTATGCTGATTTAAATTTTTTTTCTGAATAAACTGAAATCGTTTAATTGCTTAAATTAAGTTTGAATTGCTTAATTAGAAAACTTTTAAATTCTTATTCAAATTTTAAAAGTTTATATTAAAATACGGTAACCATACTTACATAGAAAAAAATCTTAAATTACGAAATTATTTGCGCTGCTGTTATTAAAAAATGAGTTATTTAATTTCACAATTAATTATTTATGTAAGCTCGTTTCATTAACTCAACCACACACATAATTTTCGAAAAGATAAATCAGCATTTTATTGCTTACGTATGGAGCACAAATCCAGGCTTGATTGAGCTGTTAGCATTGCAACTAAATTCAATTTAAGACAAAAAGTGTGTCTTTGTCGATTAAAAATTTTATTCTAGCAAGATCTATTTTAAATTATGCTTAAAATTAAATAGAAAAATTCAATGCATTCACTTAAAACCATGAATTTGATTCGTTAGCAAAAAACATAGCTTAAAAAAAATTGACTATAAATAGATGTAAAATTTGCTTGTTGAAAATTTAGAAAATTTTCTTCAACTATTTCAAGTAAGATCTTTTCTAGACTTTATTTTTTATATATATAAAAAAAAAATGGAGAAAAAAAAAGAGGGGAGGGAAATTAGCTATGTGACGAGCACGGGCTACTGCTCATTATTATACATATACACATAAATTATGTAAATTGTAATTTTTTTTTGTTGTATTAAATTAAATAAAAAATATATATCTAGTCTATTTTTCTCTTTAATTGATCAAATCCCATAGTAATTATCTAATTGACTTGAATTTTAAAAGTTGGATATTTTGCTGCCGAACCTTGATTGATAAACTAATTTGAAACCAAATAAAAAAATGCAAAACGGTGCTAGTTCGACTCAAAATTATCAATCATCAAATGAAACATTGCAGACCCAAGTTCCGTCTGACCTAAAGACTCTAATTCGTATAATAATGCGAAACTTTTACGGATTTGAGCTCTACTTGTGCATGGAAATGCTTTTAATCTATCCATGCATTAAAGAGGACGATCTTGCCGAGTTGCTGCGTTTGGACCTTAAGTTAGTTCACCAACATTTGGTTAATCTAAAGGCAGAAAAGTTCCTCAGCGAAAAGTCCATAATGGAGACATCCGCAGACGGAAAACAGACAAAATATTCGTATTTTTTCATCAACTATAAAATGATTGTCAACGTGATCAAGTATAAACTTGATCAAATACGCATGAAAATAGAACAAGACGAGAAACAGCTGACAACTCGTTTCTTGTTCAAGTGTGTGCAGTGCTCCAAGACCTACTCGGACCTGGACACAAAGGACATATTTTTGACGATGCGGTGCACGCACTGCGGCGGCGACATCGACGAAGACACCAGCTGTCAGCCCAAGCAGTCCGCGCGCAACCTATTGCACAAGTTCAACACGCAAATGAAAGCGGTTTTCGAACTGCTGAGCAAAGTAGAGCATGTGCGCCTGGCCGAATTTTTGCTTAGGCCCGAGGCGTCCGACATGTCCGAAGTATTGGAGAAAGTAAATCCGGGACAGTCGGCGCACTCGGCCAAGTCGGCCAATGGCGCCACCGGCCGCGCCGCCATGCTCAAGTATGACAGGTGGTCGGGCGACAAGACCAGGAACACCGACCTGCTCGGTCAGACCCGCATCACCATTAACTTTCAGTCCACAAACAACTCCGGTGCCGCCAACACACAGAAAAAAGACCTGCCATCCATTTTGCTGCTCAATCGAGTGCCCGAAGAGGAGCCCAACAACCGGGACTCTCAACTTCTGAACAGCTTGAAATCGGCTGCCGACCAAACAATGAGCCGTGGCATGTCCTCTGCCAACGACACCGCTAATCTCAACCTTGTACAAACGAACAATGCATCTAAGCCGGTGGTTAGTGCGCCTCTGGCCGGCGCCAATGGAGCACAAATGCAGCCGGCGGGCACTCTCGAAATGATCATTTGGCAAAAGTTGCTCAAACATGAAAAAAAACAAAGCGACTCATCTACTAGTCCCGACTCCTCTGCTCCAGCTGCTCCTAGTCTGGCCAGAAAACGCTCCAACATTGGCGACGAGCAAAAGAGTGAATTTAAAAAAAGAAAATTAAATAGTGGCGGTTGGTTTATTTCACTAAATAGGCTAATAGGGATTTTAATTTTTAAATTATTTAAAATTTAGAATCGGATGATAGGCCTGTGCGCAATTGTCATTTTAATCAGTCGTTTAGGCGAAATCACAGCGATGGCAGTGAGAATAGCGACGAATACGACGAGGATTACGAGGACGAAATGAACTCGTCATTAGTCGATCCCAATGAGGATATTCTCATACCGAGGGTTCTAGTGCGCAATAAGCCCATTCGTTTCGATCGCATTACGCCAAAACTAATCAATCAAATGAACGAGCCCGAAAAAGACAAATATATTGAGGTGTGTCAAAAGTTGTACACCGAAATTTACGAAATTTAAAAAAAAAAAAATACAAAGAAAATAGAGAACCGGGCTAAAAAAATAATTGATTCCATTTTTTTCGTTTAAATTATATTCCGTATACAACAAAAAAAAAAAAAGTGTAAATTAGGTTTCTGTTTTGGATGTTATGTTATGTTATGTTTAAAAGAAAAAATTGTGGATACATATAAATATATATATTGAGCGATTTCCGGTCCGTGATCCCGGGAACCGGGTCAGGATATTATTTTTCTACTTACTTCTTCGTTTTTCCTCTCTTTAAACTTTGTCTCTGTTTGTTGACGCTATTTTGTATTTAGAAGTGGCAATTTTGGCTTATGGAGAACAAGTATGTTCAGGATATATATTTTTTTTAAATTTGATTAAAAATTTAAAGTAAAAATTTAAAAAAAAAAGCTAAGTTTACTGTTTAATTTTTTAAATATTTTAACTAAACACTTAAATTAATAAAAATTTAAAAATTTCTTAACATAAACTTTTTATTTTTTGATCAAGCAAAAAAAAATAATTACGTAAAAAGTTAATTTTCCAAGTTAATATTTGCTTTTTCGACAATTTCACAATAATTACTTGAATTTTGGAATTTTAGAATGCTAAATGGTAATTTTGCTGCTGTTGTTTGCATATTTGGCATATGCACAATAAATAAATTGTGTAAACTTGCTACATGTTTAATTTAACCCAAATAGGAGATCCAAAAAATTATGTGAACAATATAAGTAACTGTCGATTTTTACTCAATATTTTTTTTCTTGAATTTCATATTTTGTCATTTTGTTCATTTTATTTTAAGAATTTTAAACACACAAAAAGAGTGTTCACTTATTTTTCCAAGACAAATATTAAACACCTTTTGGATGATAGAAATCAAAAAATAAAAATTTTTAAATTTATAAATTAAATAATAAAAAAACGTATTTTTAGGACAGTTTTTATGTCTACATTTTTAGCTTAATATGCCATAAAAAACTTTCTTTTATCTTGGTTTGAGTGCAAGGTTTTCGTAGGTTTTTCAGGTTATAAAACCAGCAATCCCCTGCGACCACGATCACTTTTATGAATTTTTCATTATTGTAACTTTTAATTGTAAAATTTAATAAAACCGATATTTAAATAAGTTGATTTTCGAATGAAAATCAAAATATAATATTTGAATATTAATAAATTTGAAAAGTAAACTTAAATATTATTTCATTTTAATTTAAAAATTGAATCTAAAAAACATTCGAATCTGATTAAAAAATATATTTTTATTTCTTATAACTAAAACTTAACATGCTCAATATTTTTAACAGATTCTAAACTGTATTAATAGAATTCTTATAAGAATTCTTGAGCCTTTTTTGAGTGATAATGTGAAACCAATAATAAATAATAAGTTGTGCACTTATAAAACATACAAAACAAAAAAACATCATTAACACTAGAAAGCATGAGGGGTTTTTTAAACCCTCTTTTTAATATTTTAAACTTGAATAATTTATCAAAACTACAATAGTGGGCAAAGATAAAAACTATATTGTAAAACTTAAATTTTTTAAATAAATTTTATTTATTCCTCTTTAAATTTTAATTTGAAATATTTGTAATAAATCATCCGGGCTTTCTAGTGTTAATGACAAAGATTTCTTGAAATTAATATTTAGATGATGAATTTTTCTAATATTTTATTCTAAATTTAATATTTTTAAAATTTTAGTTGATTTTAATATAAGTTCAAATTGCTTTTCAAATTTAAGTAAAGTTCTAATTTTAATTTAAAAAAAGGTGGTTTTCGAATTAAATTTCAAAAGTAAAAATAAATCAAATTTAACTTTAGTTCAAAATTTTATTCGAATAAATTGAATATTAAATTTTCTATTGAATGATATGTGAAAAAACATTTTCAAAATCAAAAGGCATTCTGAGGGTTTGAGGAAGTTCAAGGTAACGAGGCTTCCTATATTAAGAATGTCTGAACTGGAAAGCTGACCATATATTTTTAAACTACACAGCCCAAAGAACCCCTGTGTAAAATTTTATGGAGATCGATCTACCGCAAAATATTTTTTTTTCATTTAAAAAAGCACCGAGATTTTTTGAATACCCGTTAGATTAATTTTTTTTTTAAATAAGATACATATATTTTCATATACTTTATTTTAATTTTAATTGCTTGAATTTATGTTTTCACGGATACATCCCAATGTAATGGTTGAAACGTTAATTAAACATCTTTTTTTATTTTAACTATAACTTTTGAAACGTATTTTTATTTAAACTTTTGAAACGTTTTTTTTTTATTTAAAATCTTTTTTAAATTAAAGACAATATTCTTTTTTATTATTATATATTTTTTTCGAAAAAAAAAATTCTCACAATTAGCGATCAAATAAAAGAATCCACGGTTTTACTCCGCTTGTCTATATTATTTAAGGAAACATAAGATTTAAAGATTATCGTATATTTTTAAATGAATTAATAAGGCCTAAATGAATTTCATAACTATATGTCCAAAAAGTTCAATTGAAACTATCTTTCTTTTCATTTTCATACAACTTTTTTTTTTTTTTTGAACTCTCTTCTTCTAATTTTTATTTTTACTTATCCTGAAGGAGGTTAATTAAATTCAAATAAATGAATAAATTATAAATTATAAAAAATATAAAATTTATTCTTTAAAACCAGAAATATTCACTCATTTTTTTTATTGTGAGTGTTTAAGTGCAAGTAGCGAGTGTTAGTGATATACTCAAAAAAATTTTTAGTTAACAAAAACTTTTATGTTCACACCCATAGTAAAAAAAACTAAATGAAAATTTTTAAAGATTTTGGAAATTTTCAATTTTAAAATAAGATTAAAAAAAATTTTTTAAATAAAGTAATAGTTAAATTTAAATTTTCTATTTTCATATCTGCTTTTATTTGCAAACAATATCTAAATTCTCAAAATTTAAATATTTGCTTTCAACATTCTACGTGTAATTATTATACTATCACTCATGTTTCTAGATTTTTTTTTGCATATGATACTACCAATACAAAAAATCTTTCAAATATATAAGCTAAATTTTTATGAATTGAATGGATTAAAAGATATAAAGTAATATTTGTTGAAACAATCTATATTCATTAGCTAATTTTTTTTTTTTGAATGCTTTCGTAGATTTTAATGTGCTGCTTTGGAATATATTAGTACACTGTATTTGATTTTTTCATACTAGATTATCAATCAAGGTTTTAGTATTTAATTTTTGCTGTAATAATACCGTATTCCCTCGTTCGATTATGCTGCACTACAAGCTAAGGCATGCATATTAAAATATCAAATTAGGAATTTTGTATCATGGGTGAGATTGGTGCATGCTCCAAAAGTTGGTAGCTTAGCTTATGGTGCAGCATAATAGAACGAGGGAATACGGTAATAATTCACTATGGTAGCTATCTTTCTGCGGAAAAAACATTCATAAACTCTTTAAATATTTCTTTTTATAAAAAGAGGTATGTATTATATTTTTTGTTACTTTTTTAAATCCCCTACTCAAAAAATTTTTAAGATACTTATTACTATATATTTTTTGTTCCTTAACACTAGAAGAACTGAAGGGTTTTTTGAACCCCTTTTTGACTGTTTTTTTAGCATAAAAAACTTTCTAAGCATTATGCCAATGGCTTGCTAAAATTTTAATTTTTTTTAAAATAAAAATTCATAAAAATGATTTTAATTTGATACCTAAATAAAAATTTTTATTAATTATTTTCATTCTTTTTTATCAATATAAAAGTAGGGTTTTTTTTTAACCCCTTTTAGGTCTTAACGGTATTTAAAAAAATTTAGGTCTTCCAGTGTTATCAACAAATTTCAAAGACCGAAAACATTCACATAGCTCAAATTTATTATGTCAAATTAAAAAAAAAGCTTTGGTTTTATGATTAAATTTTTAATATCTAAAATTATTTATTTATTGGATTTCCTGAAAATAAAATATTTTGCTATTAAAAATACGATTAAGTATTTAAGTTTTAAGCATAGTAACCAAATTATTAAATTCTTTTGAAATATTCTTTTTATGGTATGCTTTAAAACCTAAACCCGCCGGAGTAAATCACGAAAATTATTTTAAAAAGTCAGGTTAATTTTTTATAAACATTTATTTTTGCTTACCTTAATTTTACTATGAATTCTTTTTCATGTACAAAAATCTTTATATTTAAAATTTTAAATTAAAAATAAACAGTATAAAACACTCATATAATTTTCCTCATACAACCAAAAGCTGATTATATTTTCCTTAAGAACATAAAAGTGTCTATTAGAAAGCGTTTTTTTCATAATATGATTTCGCCATGAAAAATGCAAAAATAATTTTCAAAGATCAAAGATAGTCCAGCCTGATTGTTTTTTGAAATTTAAATTTCTTTGCACGACAAAAAAATTGAATTTTTTTGGTTTATGACCATTAGGAATCTGAAAATATGGTTAGATTTTCTAATATTTTTTTAAATGTTTGTAAAACCCTTTTAAATTGGATAGAATATTAGAAAATCTTAAGAAATCGAAAATCAATTCAGATTATAAGAAATTTTTATTTAAAAGAACAATTAACTTTAAAAAATGACTATTGCTATGAAATGATGACATTTTTTGTTTTGAATGAACCAACATTAATCTTTAATTTAATGTAGAGATCATATTCTACTTGCTCAATAACACGTCCATCTAAATCCTTAAGATTGCTAAGTCCATCAAAATTCATCCTTTCTACCGAATTATATAAAAGATCGTTTCTGTTTGGGTTTCGAACAGACTTTTTATGCTTGGACATTTTGTATAATGCATGTTCTGGTTTCGGTCTGGTAACACACATGTCCATGGCAAGCATTCTAATTACCATATCTTCAAAAAAATTGTAAAAATATAAATAAAAAATAATCTTTTTATTTAAATGTACCATCATCTTCTCCACCCCAGAACCAAAATTCATTTGAAAATCCATTAATTTTCTCATATGATACAGGTCTCATGCACAAACACCCACCTATAAGCAATTCGTATAAATTCTCGCTATACTCTTGATTTGAATTTGAATCCGATTCGGATCTTATTGAAACAGTTAAATGTCTAGGATTTTCTCCACACTCATACACATTATAATCAGACTCGGGCACCAAATCAACGTCTTGCAATATCAAGCAATTGATGTTATCATACTTTTCTTTCAAATGAGCATAAGCCAAATTATATAATCTACCTTTGTTAAATGGATCTTGGATATTTATTTGCTCAGCTACAAATAATTTGTAGTTTAAAAACTGCCTTTGTAGAAATGGATGCAAATTGTGAAGCATATCAACCAAATTTTTTTCTCTATTCATAAACGGGATAATAATTATTGTTAATTTTTTTTTAAATTCAATAAACTCTTCAGTTTTTTTTATATTTTTTTTCAAAATTCTTAAAGATTGATGACTTATTTGTGTCAAATTGTCGGATAGAAACAGTTCCAGAGGCTCATTGAGATAGTAGAACAACTCTTGAATGCATAAAAATGAACCAATATGATTAAGAGAGCTCAAATTCGATTTTGTTGAATTCAAATAGTACGAGTATTTGCTCGAATCATCAACTGTCGAAGATAAAAATGAATCTTTAAATTGATTAGTTTTGCATAATTTGAATTGTGAAAAATAGAGTGGAAATTCCAAGTCGGTATAAATGGTATTATCGAACGATTCGTTTTTATAATAATATTTAAAGAGATTGTATTTTTTAACTGGATTAAAATAATTATCACTGGTGCATGATATTCGATGTCGAGATACATTTTGATATATCAAAACTGTTGTTAATAAATCTTGTCTCAGATAAATGATTATTTTAATTAACGTTTTGAGGAAAAAAAATAATATTGTTAAAGAAGCAATTTTTTTTGATAGTGTCAAACCTTTAAAGCGCCGATTTAATCTTTTAAAATAATAAAAAATATACAAAATAATATTTGATGTAACTTGCATTTTTGGTGCAATTTCAGATATTAAAATAAACTCGGCCTTTAAAGTACCATATTTAATTGTACTAGCGTGGACAAAAAATTTTTTCAAGTTGGTCTCGAATCAAAATTGAAAGCAATTATTATATTTAAATTTATTGTTTAACAACTTAGTTACAGAAAAATTAAATAATATAAATTCTTTGTAGAATAAACAACCTTTAGTAATAAATAAATGGAATATTTTGCATATGATTCAACTAAGTTTTTTAGAAAATAATCTCTTGGCAGTCTTCTTAATTTTGTTAAAGGTAATTTGACTTTAATTTTGTTTAAAAAATATTGATTTTTGATTCAATATAAAAAATTTTCAATTTATAAAATAAAATTTTTTGATGGATTTTTAAAAATTAAGTAGCATGCTTCGTTATTTTATTTTCTTAGAAAATTTAATTTAAATGATTAAAGCCAAAAATTTTTAGTTTGTTTTTATTCATCTTATTGAATTTTTTTTAACTTGTGCATAATTTTAAAATTACGCAAGGAAATTATAAAAACTTTTTAAATCTATTGTGAGGCAATGTTAATTATTGAAAAAAAAAATTTTATTGAATGTTTAATTCTCTAGAGAAATTGTTTAAAAAAGTCAAAGTAAATTGTTTGACTTGTTGTAAATAAAAATTTCAAAAGAAAAGGGTTTATTTGAATGTATAATTAGTCTCCTAAACTTTAACCTTATTTATTTATCTTTATTCTTTTATCAAAATTGGTGTTGGGAACTCTTAATTGGCGCCACTTGACCCCCAAATGACACTCGGGCTGAATGCCAAAATTGACGGTACCGAACATTAATTAAAATACATAATTTGGAATCAGTCGTATGCATAGTCTTTGAATAAAAATAGAAAAAAAACTATTTATTACTAAATGTATTTATTAATTTTCAGTATTTTTGATTCATTTTAATTAAATATTAATAAAAAATAAACATAGACCGTTAAGCCTATGAGTAAAAAAATAATAAATTTATTGAAAAAACCATATTAAAAAATGTATGTTTTAATCAAGACTAAATGAGGTTTTTTTCAAATAATTAAGATTAAGAAATTTTTGTGAACTGAAAACACTCAGTTTTTTAAACAGATTTAAATTTTTTTTTTCGAAAATTTTAAAATCTAAAATTCAAAGAGAAAATCTCTTAAGGCTTATGTTTTCGAAATAATATTCTAACTCATATTTCGATTTGACTAAAAAAGGCTATTTAGAATTAATTTGGTTATAAAAGAAGTTAAAAGAGTCATGTAATTTACATCAAAAAAAATTTTTTTAAATTTAAAAGCAAGTTTTGAAAATGCAGCATTCATAGTTTCATTATTAAGAAGAATCTAGTAAAACTCTACATATAAAGCATAATTTAAATTTGGACAAATTTGGCTGTTGAAAAAGATTTTTTTTATTTTGGACAGAATTTCGCAAAATCCTATTTCAATAAAAAGTTTCATTTCAAATATAAAAATGCTTGCAATAATAAATTAAAATTACTTTTTTATTTAAAACACCGTACTTTTTCAATTTTATTTCAACACAAGATACATTGTGTAATTCAAATACCAAAAATTAAACTAATTTGATTTTAAATTTAATTTTTTTATAAAAAATAAATATCACTTTCTAAATAAAAATCTTTGATTTTTTTCTATTAAATATTTGTATAAAATAATTTTTTTAGTAATCAAAACTGAATCAAATTTAAATAAAACGATAAGGCAATCAATTATTAAAAAATTTTATTAAAAATATAAAATAAAGTTATTTTATAAACTGATTAAAAAATGTATAATGAGATGAGTTTTTAGAATTTTTTTAATCTCTTTGATTATAATAAATTACATTTTAATTTCTGGATTTTTCATTTTTTATTCGATTGTTTTCATAAGAAGGTTTATTTCACGAAAGTTGTTTATTATTTTGTTTGATTGAACAATTGGCATTTTTCTTTCAATAATATTAACAATTTCAACAAAATTCTGGTAACATGCTCGACACTTTGTTTGTCTTAAATAAAAATTGAATAAAAATAACTAATAAATAAAAAAAAACGATTTTTTAAGAGTCACCAAAGTAAATGTGTGCTTGTATATACTAGGAATTATGTTAAGAAAATTAATATTTATCGTGGTTGTGGGTCTATAAAAAATTTGCAGAATAAAATTGAAAATGCAAAATTTTCTAAAGACTTCTATTCATTTAAATCATCTTTCATTAGGTATTAATTTTATTATTTAAATATAAACTTATCCTGAAAATTTAACGATAATTTAGCTAAAAATTTTGTAAAGAATTTTATAAACAATCTAGGCTGTTGGATAAAGCTCAAATTAAATACTAAATAATACAGAAAAATCAATCAAATTTTACTCTTTTTAGTTGCAGAAAAGGGTTTTTGTTTTTGAAATATGTAAAAAATTGGCTCTGTGAAATTTGGTACCAAACATAACAGAAATTAATTCTAAGAAAGCTTACAAATTTTTTTCTAAAAGTTTTTACTAGTTTTATTTTTATTATTTATAAATGGCTGGACGATACGAACATCTTTAGCAGCAGCAAGAACTTTTTGAATTTTAAATTTGGTTTTTTTTTTTTAGAGATAAAAATTTCGGTCAAAGATTAAAAATCATAAATTTGAAATAAATCTCTATTAAATTTTAAACCCAAGTGAAGCGATTAAGTTTTTATTTTGAATGAAAATAGACTTGCAAAAAAAAAACTAAGCCTAAAATTCTATAGTTCAAAAATTGTTGGTATTGTGAATTTCTAGAACAAAAAGAACAAAAATTCTCTCTTTTATTGATAAACAAAAATTTAAAAAATAAAATAATTTCATAAAAATACTGCAACTTTGAACTCAAATCGATTATTGATTCTTTATTTTTTGTCTTTTTTATTCATAAGAAAAATTATTCTATGTAAAAAAGATGCAACAAACTTTCTTGCAAAAAGTTGCAGTATTTTTTTTAAATTATTTTATTTTTTTAAATTTTTATTTATCAATAAAGGAGAAATTTTTTTTCTTTTTTTTTCTATGATGACTTGTGATCCTAAACAAAATAATCTAGTAGAAATTAAATTACCTTTCTTCACGTGTTATATCGACACCAACTCCCACATTAGGCGCACTCATTAAATTCGATTTAATTAGTTTTCCGAAATTTTTTAATATTAATTTACAGCTATCAGATCCTGCTAGCATGTGTCTAAAATGAAAAATAATTTAATTTAGAAATTTAAATAGCAATTTTCTTACTCTTCATATCTAGAATCAATCAAGTTTCGGATTGAAGGCAAAAGAATAGTACATATGTCAAGATTCCATAAGCTACTTAACGAGTTTATTTCATTTAGAATATCTGCCATTATTTTTAAATCGTTTATATTAACCGCATGGTCAAGAGCTGGTTTTATATTTCCAGAATTCCACATTGAACAAATGGACTGCAGCCTTCTACTTCTCATTTTCATTTCTTTCATAAAGTTATTGTGTCCATTTTCGATTTCTAAAACCAAGTTATCACTTTCATCTATGCTTTTTTCGACATGAAAGCTTTTTTTCGGCTCAATTTTCACCTTTTCATTAACTTCTTCTGCAATTTTGACTTCTTCGTTCTTTTGTTGTTCTTTTAAATTTTCTTTTATGCTCATTTTAACTTGCTGTGTTGAATCTTCTTTAATTGTTTCTGGAATAGCTAAACCATTATCTTCGCTGAATAAATTCTGTTTTATGTTATCTGAATTAAAATTAGGCGAAAGCGGAACTGATATTGGTTTAAGATTTGTAACCGGTTGAGAAACTGGTTGAGGTTGAGGTGCCGGCAGAAAGTTTGTTCTTATATCTACAAAAAAATTTTGTTTTTCTCCAGGAGAATTCTCTTTGGTAATTCGATTTAGAACCGAACGCTTGGGTTCAAGGTTGCTTGCGCTTGGTCCATTCGGATCATTTGAGGTTGAAATTTCTAAAAAAAAAAGTTTAAAAAAATAATTTTACTCAATCAAAAAATTTAAATTTATGTTGAGATAATTTTTAATTTTTTGAATTTAAACGAATTTTGCTTAACAAAGACCAAAAATGATATTCTGAAATAAACAATGAGCTAAAAAGATCCAAGTTTCCAAGAAAAAATATAGAAGTGTTATATTATGATTTAATGATAAAAATTATCTCAAGCATCAATTTATTAAATGTTAAATTTGAGTGTTAAATTTAGTAAAATTTTATTTTCACTTTTCATTAAATTGTTTTTCTCTAAATTTAGTTTGAAATTTTAGATCTTCTCAAATCGGTAGCGCTTACCAAACATGCAAGTTCATTGACTTTCAGTAATGAGCATTTAATATTATATAAAATTCAGTAAATTGTTATTCACGGTTTAAAAATTTTGATAAAAATATGAATTTCAAAGGTTTAAATTAATATGAAAATTAAATTTGCAGGAAATAAGAACAAATTTTGATCTGGCTAAATAAAATAGTGACAAATGGCAAGAAGTTTGACGAAATCATGAGAATTGAAATAGAGTACTTAATTTAGTGACATGTTATTCAAAATTGAGCACTGTTTTAAAAAATAAAAAAATTCAATTTTAGTGACATGTAATAAAAAAATGAATTCAAGCTTAAATAAAATTCTTTGAAAAAATGAAAATTTAATTATAAACTTTATTAAAAATAGGTTAAATTTATTTATTTTTAAGAAATTAAAATTGAACATCAATTTTTCAAAACCAGTGCTCGTTTTTTTGTGAGATGTCATTATTTGATTTAGTAGCATGTCACAAAATTCGGATAATTACGTTATTATTATTTTTATTTTTTCTACAAATTGTTTTAATTTATTTAAGAATTTTGAAAATAAAAATGTTTCCCTATATAAATCAAAAGCTGTGTTAAGAAAATAAAAAAAAATGGCCCAACAATTAAAATGAAATATTCGAATGAATAATGAAAAAGATAAAAAATTTTAATTTTTTTTCTATTAATAATTCTATTAATTTTAATTTTTTTTATTTAATTATCTTTTAAGACAAAATTTTTTTTTTTAATTTTGTGAAAAATATTAATTTATTAGAGCTATCTATATTTGATTTCAAGCTTAAAAGGAAGCCGAACCGAATGTACTGGAGCATATATTTTGGTCTTGTGCAAAAGCTCGTAAAATTTATTTAATTCAAAATCTAATTTTATAATTTTTTTTTTAATTTTGTGTTTAAGTTAAAGAAAATATAATCAAGAAGTTGAAAAAAAGACTCTTAGAAATTTATAAACAATTAGATTAGAAAAATTTTGAACCTTAAAATGTTTAAATTTGAAATTAATAAATTCTCTGATAAAAATTCGCTGAAAAATAAACATAAGCCCATTGTTTAAATCTAATTGATATAATTAAAAAAATAATTACGCCTCATTATTTCGCGTTTTGGTTTGAAAATACGATTGTACTCTTCTTGATTGAAAATGTCAGCCTTAAAATTGTCAACTTCATTAATCGGATCATATTCTTCTTGAGGTTGCTCTGAGGCTCTAAAATCAAAAAAGCTCTGTTATATATAATTGAAAATAATTTTAAAAATATTATTTTTTGTTTTTTTTTATTTTTTTTTCTTTCTAATTTTTATTCTATCTTATTTAACTTTATTTTATTTTGATTTTTTTTTCGTTTTTAATCTGAAGGAGCTGTTGCTCGGTACAGAAAACAAATAAATAAATAAAATAAAATAAAATAAAAATATGTATTATTCGTTTTCGATATTCATTATTAATTCATCTTTTTTCCCTGAAACATCAAACATTTAAAAATTGTATCTGTAACTCTCTTTTTCAATAAAGCTAATTTTAATCTATTTTATTATATTTATATACTTTTACCATTTTTTTTTCTCTCCTTTTTTTAATCTGAAGGAGCTATAGCTCGGTACAGAAAACAAATAAATATAATTTTAGTTTTCTTCTATTTTAACCTATTTTATTTTATTTTTCTTTTCTTTTTTTTATATATTTTTACTTTTTTTTATCTTATTTTAATAAATAAAATAAAATAAAAATATGTAAGGAGCTTTAACTCGGTACTAAAAACAAATAAATAATAAAAATCAATCTTACTCAAATTTATCATATTGGCGAAAGCTTTTCCTATGATTATTTGCTACGTTTATCGGTTTTTGAACTAAATTTGGCAAAAATTGATAACGATCTTCGCTTTGTGGTGGTGTACCAATAGGTGCTACTTGAAGAAGATCAACAGCATAAAAACTGACCATATTGTTTGCAAATGATGAGGCTATCTTTTTTTCAAAATGATAATATTAATAAACTTTATTGATTTTGAATTATTTTTACCAATTTATTTGAAGTAACACACATGTCGCTAACATTTTTCCATTGACAATACACGGAATCATGTATTTCACTTGGCTCCCATGAGATTGATTGAAAATTATCATGCAAAGCAGAGAACAGACATCGACCGTTCGCTTCAAATTTAACCATCTTGACAGAACTTAACAAAACCGGACTCGTTGAAACGTTCTCCATTTTTTCAAGATCCCAAAATTTTACAGTCCTATCAGTCGAACCTGTTGCTAATAAAAACTCATTCGGATGAAATTCCAAGCTATTCACAGCACATTGATGACCTTTGAGATCTACTAGCAAGCGGCCTGCTTTCAAATCCCAAATTTTAACTAGGGAATCGTCTGAAGCTGAGGCAATCCATTTGCTATCAGGACTAAATTTAAGCGCATTTATACAATTAGTGTGTCCCTTGTATGTAAAAATGCAGCCTTTTTTTCTCAAATCCCAAAGCTTTTTTTATTTTTTTTTAAAAATAAAATACTATAAAAATAAATAGAAATTTTTTACCCTTATTTGAGAATCAATTGATCCTGATGCTATGTAGTCGGCATAATTGTGATATTCGAGACATGTAACACTTGTCTTGTGACCAACTAAATTGCATATTTCTAAGATAAATTAAATTTTTAAAAATAAAAAGCTTGCTAATTTTCGCAAATTTACGTTTATTGCATTCTAAATCCCAAACTTTGACAGATCCGGACGCCGAGCCCGAAACTATTTTATCTTCATTGGACGAAAACGATATGCTATGAATAGACGACGTATGACCATTAAGACTCTTAAAAAATTTGCATTATTTCTAATTATTTTACTAACATTCATTTGACTTGCCATAATGCATGCTGACTTGTTGAGGGTCCAAAGATTGACTTTTTTGTCATCACCTCCAGTGGCTGCAAGGCAGTTTGACTTGTGTCCCAAAGTACATGCTGTAACAGCAGAACCATGTGCAATAAATTCATCTATAAAGCGCGATTGATTATTTGGTAATCACGAAAAAATCTGAGCTTCTTACTTAGTTTGATTGAGCGTTTGTTCGGTTGGCCAGCGGCAGCATTATTTAAGTTCATAGTCATTAAATATTTTTGATTAATTTTTTTAAATTATGATAAAAATTATAAAATTCGTTGGTATTTTTGCATTAGCGAAATAAGATTCAAAAAAAATAGAGAGTTAGTTTAGTTTTTTTTTCTTATTGAAATAAAAGCTAAATTTGAATCTCAAATTGCACGGCAACAATTAATATTATTGAGCATAAAATCTTAGTCACATACATAAATTTAAGGATGCATTAAAAATTAAATGATTGTCATTTTTTTCAATTTGACATTAATAATTTTACTTTTATGAATAGAAATCACCTACAGCATTGAAAAATATAATTAGTTTTGAAACCCTTTCTGATAAGATGCAAATTTTTTGATATCCTCTTGCCTCTAGGATTAAAAATACTTTCCGAACTGGGTCAACATTAAAATTATGTTTTTAATGCGCAAAAATTTTCGGCCTAATTTAAATAGAATAACAAAAGAAATTTTTTTATTTAATGATTTTGACCACATTATTAGAAAGAAAAACTATCAATAAAATCATATTAGATTTTAATTTAAAACATACCTAGCCAAAAAGTTACCGTATTTCATCAAATATTAGAAAGTTCGGTCAACAAAGGATTTTTTCTATTAGAAAATTTTTCAAAAGTAACTCAAATAAAAGAAATTTTTGTTATTTTTATTGGTAAATCTTCTATTGGAAACAAGAATAACGTTTGTATTACATGAAACGTGTATGGATTAAAAATTTTTTGAAGAAACTGAAAAAACAGCTAGTTTCTCATATTTGAGGAAATATTTTTTGTTTTTTATAAATCTCTAGTTCATAAAGTATATAACAAAATTAATAACTAAAAAAAGTGTTAGAGTAAAAAATCATTTCAAGTTTTTAATGAATAAAGACCATAATCGATAGTTTTAAATTTTAAATTAATATTTTTTTAAATAGAATATACTTGCAAGTATTTGAGTTGTTTTTCTCAATAGAAAATACCTCGTCCACAAGAAATGTATCATGTATTTAAACATGTAATAGTAGTAGTAGTAGTAGTAGTAGTAGTAATAAATGGCTGGTCAGCTTCTGCCTAGTGTTACACTTTACAGCCCTGAAACTAATAAATAATAAATAATTAAATAATATGTTAATAAATATTTTTTGTTTTAGTAGTTTATTGAGTAAATATAAATGGTACAATTGATGATATACATGGTAAATTACAGTACTATATGTCTATGATTAAGGAAAAATTGTCGTTTCAAATCAAATCTATAGATTCGATTGGGTTGTTTTACATCTTATCATGTATGTTTTGATTCCATTTTTGCCTCGAACATCTTCATCGAAAATTTTTGAAATTGGTGCACAAATAAATATCATTTTAGAAGTTTAAATGATTATTTATGGTTTTTATTTTATTCAACACTCTAATTACCACTGTGTCATTTTTTAGTTTTTTTTAATAATTAAATAAGTAAAAGTTAGAAGTTTTATCAAATATTTTTTATTTATATTATAATGTTTGCTAAAAATAACCAAAAAAAAATTTATTTAAAAAAAAAATAACTTTCGTACATATAAAAATTTTTTTTATTACCAGTTGTGTCAGTTTTAATACGACATGGTTTTTTACTTATTAATCATGAAAAAAAACTTATACTTTTTAACATATGATGCTCTTTTAAAACAAGTGATGAAATCGAATAATAATGCTTTTAGAATGAAAATCAGCTTCAAATATAATTATTGAATATTAATAAATTTGAAAAATATACTTAAAAATTATTTAATTTAAAAATTGATTCTTAAAAAAATTCGAATTAAAATTTGAAAAAAGAAAATTTTAAATCAAAAACTGAATATAATGAATATTCGATTTATTAATTGAAAAAAATAAATAATTAAAAAAAAATTTGAAAAATAAATTGAATTTTAATGCTATTTGAATACCAATATCGATGTCAGATTTTGGTAAGTCATCAAAATTTTTCTAATATTTTCCTGTTCTGACATAAAAATAAGTTGTTCTTTAGGAACTGTCAGTGAGCATAAAAAATTCTAATGAAAATCTGATAAAAAATAGGCCTAAGGGTTTATTTAAACCCTCTTTTAAATATTTTAAACTTGAATAATATATCAAAGCTACCATAGTGGGACTAAATTTGGTCTCGTTCCGCGGGTCTAACTAAAAACTATACTATAAAACTTAAATTTTCTTCTTATTTTTTAAATAAACTTTTTTTTTCCTCTTTAAATTTTAATTTGAAATATTTGTAATAAATCAGCCGGGCTTTCTAGTGTTAATAACAAAGATTTCTTGAATTTTAAATTAATATTTAGATGATAGATTTTTCTAATATTTCAATCAAATTTTAGTATTTTTAATATTTTAGTTAATTTTTATTTAAGTTCAAATTTCTTTTCAAATTTAAGTTAAGTTAGAATTTTAATTTAAAAATAGGTGGTTTTCGAATTTAATTTCAAAGTAAAAATAAATCAAATATAAGATCAATTTGTGTAAAAAAACTAATTCAATTTCATCACTATTTAAAAGAAATCTCGCTGGAGTTTGTTAGAATAACAGAAAATATAAGTCTTATGTAAATTGTGTAAAAAATGCATTTTGTATTCTTAAACTTTGTAAAAAAATTTTAAAATTTTATATCAGTGTTTTAAAATAATAATTAATTGTTATTTTTTATTTTTATAAAAATCTTAATTTAAATTAAATAAATAAAGTGTTAATCAGTCTACTACGATAAGGGCACTAGCCTGTTGCTTAACCTTGAAAAAAAAAAAAAATTACTATTTTTTTCTGGATATGTAGAACTGCGTTCTTTAAATTAAAAAGATGTATAGAGGTCTTATGTTACTTTCACTTTCATAGAAGTTTTTAAAAATGTGGAAGGAAACATGAACATGGAGTCGATCTGCAAAATAATACCCAGAAAACGACTTAAATTCCTTGGTAATGTTTAAAGAATGAATCCAACCGCAGAATCCTTAGAGTCGCTATATCTTTAAGTCATTAAGATGAATACCAAAATTTACCTGGAGGAGACAGTTGGTTGAAAGCAGGAAAAGAAGAAATTCACATGAATACCAGCAGAAATTTCCGCAAATGATAATAAAGAGTTGAGATAAAGGTGGTAAACTGGTTTGGTTCGAAAATCTAAGAAATCGTCAATGAAATTTATTTAATGTTAGTCATCTTAAGTGACTAATTTTCATTTTCTTTTATTTAGATATTCTATTTTTTTGAATGTATAAATTAATTATTATATTGTTCCATAGAACGGATTTCTCACTCGTAAGTGGAGGAACGTGTGGGCAATTAATACTCCAAAAAGAGTATGAGTTAAAAAAAGGAGAATTACTTTTTTGTAGTAATTTTAGAATTATGATCGAAATTTCTTTTATTTGAAGAAATAAAGTACTATATAATTATGAATGAATATTTTTTTTTTTAAATTTTTGTTAGCCAAATAAAAAAAAATTTGTTCCCAAATGCTAGTAGGTAACTTCTAAAGTAATCTAAAGTCTAAAAAAGTAATGTAAATACAATAAATAGCATCAAGTTACTTTTTGTTTGAGGAATCACGATAATTGCTTTTATCAGGAAATTAATATCAAAGAATGGCTTTTAAGCAGTTTTAAAATTTAAGAAATATAAAAAATATCTGATAAACAGTTATATCAAAATTTTAAAAATGTTAAAGCAGACCTGAAAATATCATATTGAATATTTTTTATTTTTTCTTAACTCTCCATAAAAAAAATTAAAATAAAAAAAACCAAAGACCAATATTACTTAAAGAAGAAGAACAGTTAGAAATCATATAAATATTTCAAATTTTGCCAAAAGTGATAAATTAATGATTTTTTTTTCAATATAAACAATTATACAAAAAATATCAGCTAAATTTTATTTTTAAATTATTATGGACATATGAATGTAACAATTTTCAATTTTATTTGAAAAAAAAATATATTAAGACAAAATAAATGTCGACTCGAAATTTAAATTTTTTGATAGTCAAATTAAAAACGAATTAAGAAATATATATGGATCAATTTGAGACGTTAAATCATAAAATGCCTGCAAAACGTGCCAAAATGTCTGATGCTGACAAACCACAAGAGTCAGAAGATTTAGAAACCAGCAGTCTTGCTTCTACGCGTAGCAAGCGATTACGTCAATCGATTAAAACTGAACCAGCAGTTCCAGAACCGAAACAATCGCCCGGAAGCGATCGTCAAACAAGGAATAAGCCAAAAATCGAAGAATCTCAATACTACGAGGACTTGTTTGACATTATATGCTCACACCAGGACGAAAATCAGCGCTATTTAGCTAACATATTCTACGTTCTACCATCTAAAAAAGACTATCCAGATTATTACGAACTAATCACGAAGCCTATTGATTTGAACATTATTGCCAAAAACATTCTTGCTAACAAGTACAAATCTTTGAGACAATTGGACTCGGACTTGACTTTGATGTTCGACAATGCCAAGCGTTACAATGATCCCAAGTCAAATATTTTCAAAGACGCGTGTAAACTACGCAAATTGCTCAAAGAAGTAGTCAAAGAACTTGGCGACTTGCAACTTAGACACAAATTGTACGATTCGAAGAAGAATCGGGACAAAAAAATCAAGCTCCTGCAAGAAATAAGCGAAATGACCGGAGAGGAATTAATGGAAACTGATAAGCCAAGTGAGGAGCATTTTCATGAAGGTTCCGAGTCCGACGAAAGCGAGGTCGAAGGCGAAGAAACTGAACACACTGGTAAGCACAATCAACAATTGATTTCTTCCATGTGGAGCCTGTTCGACTATATTAAAGAGTTCAAGTATCAAAATGAGCAAATAATAGAGCCTTTTCTAAAGCTTCCGCCTAAGCGCATGTATCCCGACTATTACGAAGAAATAAAAAATCCAGTTGCCATGAATTTAATAAAGAAAAAATTAAACAAACGCTTGTACAAATCGTTCAAAGATTTAGTTGATGACTTTGAAACAATGTTTAAAAATGCCATGGCTTATAACATTGAACAAAGTGTAATACACCAAAATGCCAAGAGATTTCTTGCCACAATAAAATCAAAAGTAAAAGAAATCGAGACACATAAAACGGACATTTATCAGCAAAAAATAAATCTAGCCTCGCCATCAACTCCAACTAGGCAAAAAAAATCCAAAATTGAAAAATTAAAATTCAACGATACAAAAGATAATTTTACTTATTTGTATAATTACATAAATGAGTTTAAAATTGATGGCAGAG
Organism: Brachionus sp. 'Tiscar'; assembly: GCA_006352455.1. Classification (NCBI taxonomy): domain Eukaryota; kingdom Metazoa; phylum Rotifera; class Eurotatoria; order Ploima; family Brachionidae; genus Brachionus; species Brachionus sp. 'Tiscar'. Next base: position 13,498 of record VANL01000086.1, on the reverse strand, counting down.
AATTGGCACCGCCATTTCGTCACTTACCATCAAAAATTGAATATCCGGACTATTATAACATTATAAAAAAGCCAATAGACATGATCAAAATATTGTCAAAAATAACAAATCAATTGTATCAAACAATTGAGGATATGTGTGCTGATTTTTGTCTCATGTTTGAAAATGCATGTGTTTACAACGAGCCTAGCTCTGTGCTGTACAAAGATGCTTTGACACTTCAGCGAGAATTGTTTACCAAGCGTGATGAGATACTTGAGGAAAACGACGAACGGTCGTTGGACCCACAAAATCAAGTCAATCAGCTAATAAGACAACTGTTCGACTCAGTAGCAAATTTTCAAGACTCAGACGGTCGTGTTTTGTCAGACACTTTTGTTTCTTGGTACAAACAAGCTCTTGATTCCCAACAAACAATATTCACTCTAAAACAAATAAATGACACAATCAACAATTACACTCGCATGGATCTATTCCAGCATCACATGTTCCAATTATTTGACCAAGTCAGACTCAAAATGCATCCAATGTCTCAAACAGTTGTCGATGTTGCTCAAATGCAAAAACAGTTTTGTCTAAAAAGAGACGAATTGTGCAAAAATGGAGAAATTTTGCTCACAAATGCACTTAGTTTTAAATATCCTAGTTTAGATGGTCAATTTAGTGAGAGCGATGCTCTTTCTGTAGAATCAAATTATCGCTCACTTGAGAGTCAACTTGAATCCGATCTAACAGAAACAAAAAAAAATCTAAAATTTTATTTAGGTGCTTTTTATTTTATTGAAAAAAAATTATACTGTATTTTAAAGCAAAATAGCACAGGTTCAAAACTTTTAGCTCAACAATACTTTACCTTAAATGATAGTGACTTTTTCAAACATGTTAAAGTGCATGAAAACGAAGTGTTCAAGACCGATCTATTTGAAATAATTAATGTGGACGATATTGAGTGTGCACGGCCTTGTTATGTGACAAGCGTCAAAGACTATGTTCAATACGAGTTGGATTTTTCTGTCGCTCAAGCAATAGAAGAACAAGACTTAATTGAAATTGATCAAAAAGATGTTTTTGTTTGCGAATCATTGTACAATAGCAGAGATGGATTTGTGCGCAGATTGATGCAAAAAAAGTGGTGCCCATTGCAATTAATTGGAAGCAGTAGCGTTGAACTAAAATACAATTTTACGCTTAAGAAACGAGACAACATGCTCAAAGTGGAACGCAAATGGATAGATGAAGCCTATGTGAAAAATTTGTTTGCAAAAATTGAGTCAAAAGAGGCGCTTGAATTTGCAGATATGCCCAGGCAAACAGTTAAATTCGACACATTGCCGTCTAGCTTTAAACTAGACGAAGAAGCACCGGACAATGACGACAATGAGCTTGTTAAATCGGCCAAATACTTTGAACAAATAGTCACTGGAGATAAATTATTAAAGTTGGGAGATTATGTTTACATAAAGCACAGACAATTGCATTCGAATCAGTTGGATGGCGGCAAAAAACCGCTAATATTTCGCATCGACCGAATATGGTCGGTTAATTTGTCCGAGTTTAGTTTAAAGGGCGCTGTTTTTTTGCGCTCAACCGATGTGCCACATGAGCCAACGCGTCTTTTTTATCCAAATGAAGTGTTCAGAGAGATATCACGTGACTTGACCATAGGCTTGGACCAAATATTGGACGCACCTAAATGCGTTGTTATGAGCCCAAAAGCCTACACAGCCTCGCGATTAACAAATATTAAAGAAGAAGACATTTTTATATGCGAGTCAAAGTATTGTATGGCCAATAAAACTTTTAGAAAATTTGCCAAATGTTTGCCCAAATTCGAGCTCTCTTTGCAGTGTTTGGAAGACGAAATTATTTTTTTTTCCAAAGAGCTCACGCTACGCAAGAACATATCGCCTTTGCTGATGCAATTGACCATTGATTACGAGCAAAATTCAGCTGATTATTTGAAAGTTTTTAATTTGGACGAAGAAGACGAGTGGACTGAGCCGACCAAAGAAGACGAAAATTCTAATCACTCGATTGGCGAGCCTGATGTGAACAAAACGGAGGCTATTGCGAAAAAAATTCGTGTTAAACGCGTTAAAAAATCCGGTTTTCAGTTGTTTTCACGCGAGATTCGAAAAGCCGCCCGCGATACACAAACTTCGCTTAGTTTTACGGACATGAGCAAAGAAGTGGGAGCAAGATGGAAGGCATTGAGTGATAAAGAAAGACAAGTGTATGAAGAAAGAGCAGCGGCAGAAAATGAAAAATTACAGAACACTGCCCAAGCGCCCCTTCAGCCTCACAGTCAGCCCCAAGCTCAGCAAGTGCCTGTGCCTGTTCTTTCGGCTACGCCTCAAATAGCCGTACCAATGGTTCAAATTGTACAAACAAGTCAACCAGCAGTTCAGCCAGCACAGATGAGCATGGCCGAGCCAGTTAGAGCGATTGACACGCCAAAACAAGTAATGCATCGCGATGCTTACTTAAGATACATAGCCAATTTGAGAAAGACCCAGCAACTAAATCAAACTGGCGCTCTTAATAATCCAATGGCGAATATTTCACTGGTACGCAATTCGGACTGGTATAATGGAATTGATGTGGCTGGATCTAGAATTAAAGAGAGCAGAATTCAAAACTTGCCCACACATTGGATTGACAATACCAAGTCAAACGATGTGCTGCAGAATTTGCTATCACTTCGATATTATTTGATTCAGGATGCTGTAACAATTAACAGAGAATTGGTCGATGACGATGAGGCTGAGAAAACACATGATAAAAATGAGGAAAACATGGATACTAATGATCAAAGCGACCACCCTGTTACCTTAACTGTACTTTAATTTTTTTTAACAATAATATTGTAAATGATGAAAGTATTTCAAATAGTGTTTAAATTTCTATGTTTTTAATTAGTTAAAATGAAAAAATAAATATATATCAAATTAGAATAATTAAAATTTTATTAAATCACACAATATGAGTTAGATTAGATTTTTGTATATATTTTCAAAAGTTTTACATTTCGAAAAATATTCAATCTGAAAAATTAATTCAAATACTTGTCATATACTAAAAAAAATAATCTGATAAAAATTCTAAATAAGTTCCTAAGTCGAAAAAAATATCTAAAGATTCTTAATATTTTAAAGATGATAAATTTCAAAAATATTTTACTTGATTTTAATAAAAGATGTGCAGTAGAGTGTTATTTTTTTGTTTCTTCGCTAAATTTAAACCCTATTATCATAAACTTAAACGAAATAATAAAAACCATTTTCATTTTTTGAACCCTCTTTTTTTTTACTTTGTTTAGCTTAAGCTTTTACCGCTATCACCAACACAGTAGAGTGTCGAATGACTTAATTTCATTAAAAAATTTTTTAACAAGAATTAATATTTTAATAAGTTTTTAAGTCAAGTCAAGTCAATGACTTAAATTTTATTTAATACATATCTAAAAACAATAGAAACCAATTTTTTGATTTTAAAACTAAAAAAGAAATAAACATTTTAGGATTATATACGTAAAATACCGTAAAAACACAAAATTGCAAAATCAAGAATTAATGAAAATTTTCTAAATTAATGGTCAATTTTTACATTCTTCTAATTAATTGTAGTCATTGACTTGACTTAAAAAAGAAAAATTTTTAGTTATAACTTTGACTTAAATTTTTGTGACTTAGACTTAAAACTGTGACTTAAATACAAGTCTGACTAGGCAAATTGAAGTTTATGATCAAATTAAAATGATCATGCTCAATATTTTTCATTTAAAAAATGTTTTTAAGTTATTTTAATATTTAAATTTTTTGCAGAAACACATTTTCAAAGTTAACATTCAATGTTAAACTTAGTATTTTATATCTGCACATTTCTGCAAAAAAATTCTGCATGCAGAATTATGCACAACACTCAGATATGGTTTAACATATTTGCTACACATGTTAATATGTTTCTGCATTAAATTTTATCATTTCAAACACTTTTAAAAATTTTTAAAAAGATCAATTTTGAACATGAGCATAAAAATTTTGATCAGAAACTTCAATTTGCCTCTGACTAGAAGTATCGAGCATTTTTTCATGTTTATTTTTAAACCCAAAATACTTTAAAAAATAAGAAAAAATGATTTTACCGAGTAGTAACTTTTTGTAGATAAAAATGTCAGGTTTTTTTTCAATTTCAAGGTTAATCAACAGGCTAATGTCCTTATCATAGTCGATTCATTTATTTAATCTAAATAAAAATTTTTCAATATTTAAAAAAAAAGATTTTTTTAAAAATAAAAAAAAACAATTACAGTACTGCTAAGGTAAGTGTCTCTTTGGTGATTTTACGTAAATTTACGTCAAATAACGTTAATTAAAATAATCAACTTAGTGAAACGATTAGTTTATATTGAAAAAAAAACTACTTTATTATTTTGAAATTAAAAAAGTAATTTATTATTGATAAATATAAATATTTTCAAACAAACCTGCCAGTTACTTAAATTCTACAAAATTTGAAATATTATATTAATAGCCCTATCTTAGTTTTTAAATTAAGGCTAATAATTAATTATGAAATGTTAAATAAAATTGTTAAATTACTCTTTTTTTATTTTTTTTACCTTAAAAAAATTAAATTTACGTTAATTATCGTAAATTTTCTTTTTTTCTTAATTTACACTAATGAATTATGACGTTTATTTACTAAAATTAACACATAATTGAAAAAATTTTGACCTTTTTAGTTTTACGGTAAAATTAGTAAAATTACGTAAATGAACGTAAAATTCGTTAATATTCAAAATATATACGATTTAAAATTTTGTAAAACGAGTCAAATGACTTCTTTTGTGAACATATTATTAAAAGTGACTAATACAAACTAATCACGAAAATTTTTTTTTCCGAAAAAAATACATATTTTCTATACTTAGTTTTTTTCAGTTATAAATAAAAAAAAAACAGATAAAAAGGAAACATATATTTGCTTTTAATTTAAAAAATAATGATGATGTTTCAAAGAAAATTCTAAATCAAGAATTAAAAAAATGCACTTCTTTCTCATTCATTTTTTTTATCCTAATTCATAATTTACTTGTTTTATTTGTAGACCGAATAAGATGGATGTAGACGGGTCGACCAATTCATCAGACAACTTTATATCTCGTATATATCAGCGCTATTGTTTTCATAGTCAACGCATACTCGACAAAGTATCACCATTCAATCTATTTCGATGGATCGTCAATTTTTTTCTTTTAATCTTTTTTATGTATAGAGTAATAAGCTTACAAGGTTTTTACATAGTTGCTTATGTTCTAGGCATATTTTTACTAAATCAATTTATTCTATTTCTCACTCCAGCAGTTGTCGACGATTTGGAGGAGGATGATGACGAACCAGGTTTACCCACGCGGTCTAGCGACGAGTTTCGTCCATTTATGCGTCGTTTACCCGAATTTAAATTTTGGTACACTACTTACAAATCACTTGTGGTATCCATAATATGCACATTTTTCAGCATGTTCGATATTCCTGTCTTCTGGCCCATACTCGTAATGTATTTTATCACTCTATTTGTAGTAACCATGAAGCGACAAATCAAACACATGATCAAACACCGATATGTTCCATTCTCTTATGGCAAAGTTAGATATCAGGGAAAGCCTGAATCTCCAGGACCAAAGACAAGCAAATAATTTATTTTAAATTATAAAATCAATTGCTTTTTTATTTTTTTTTTTAACATTTAAAAATAAATTTGATTAATTTAATATTTTTTGTTTTGAATAAAGCTGTTTATCTAAATAAACAAATAGCTTAAATTAGTTTAGCCAGGTATTAAAACTTGGTTCAAATTTTAGCAGTTAACTTTAATTTCTAATACTATTAATAAAAAATCAGTTATTAGATGGGTATTCACGGGCTAGCTAAAGTAATAGCAGATTATGCGCCAAATGCAATAAAAGAAAGTGAAATAAAAAACTATTTTGGTCGCAAAATTGCCATTGACGCCTCTATGTGCATCTATCAATTTTTAATTGCTGTTCGTCAAGAGGGAAACAATCTGGCCAATGAAGAAGGCGAGACTACATCCCATTTAATGGGAATGTTTTACAGAACCATTCGCCTGCTTGAAAATGGAATAAAGCCAGTTTATGTTTTTGATGGTAAGCCACCTCAGCTCAAAGGTGGCGAATTGCAAAAACGCCAAGAGAGACGTGCTGAAGCTCAAGAAGGCCTGGATAAGGCCACAGAAACCGGTGATGCCGAAAATGTTGAAAAATTCTCGCGTCGTTTAGTCAAAGTAACCAAAGAGCATGGCGATGATTGTCGCAAATTGTTGACTCTCATGGGTGTTCCGTATGTAGAGGCGCCATGTGAAGCTGAAGCTCAATGCTGTGCATTGGTAAAATCTGGAAAAGTTTATGCAGTTGGAACAGAGGATATGGACGCGTTGACTTTTGGTGGCAATGTTCTTCTAAGACATCTAACATTCAGCGAAGCGCGTAAGATGCCAATTAAAGAATTTCATTTGGACAGAATTTTGGCTGGCCTTGAGTTCACCCATGACCAGTTTATAGATTTATGTATACTCTTAGGTTGTGACTATTGCGATACGATAAAAGGAATAGGGCCTAAGAGAGCTGTTGAATTGATCAAAGAACATAAATCTATTGAAAAAGCTATTGAAAAATTGGACAAAAATAAGTACCCGGTGCCCGAGAATTGGATGTTTAAAGAAGCTAGGGAGTTATTTTTGCACCCAGATATTATTGATGCTGAACAAATTGAACTCAAGTGGTCTGAGCCTGATGAGGAAGGCATCGTGCAGTATATGTGTAATGAAAAAGGCTTTAGTGAAGATAGAATGAGAAATGGAGTTAAGAAAATATTAAAAGCTAGAACAGCTGGAACTCAGGTTAGATTAGATTCGTTTTTTAAAGTGACTGTTTCGACTACACCGAATAAACGCAAGACTGACGACACCAAAGAAAATGATAAGAAAAAAGCAAAAAAAAATTCTTATAAAAAGCCAAAATAGTTTTTTTTTTTTTCTAAATTGAAAATTTGAAATTTAATAGATCTGAATGTAAATATTAAAAAAAATAATAATAGAAAATGTATCAAATAAAACATTATTTTTTAAGAATATTTTTTTTAAAGTTCAAAATATTGGAAGTAATGTTCCATTTGAGTTTTATTTTTGTGTTGTGTTGCTTATTAGTTGTGTTTAAGTTTGTTTTAAATGGCCGAATTTTCGGAAAGAAATAATCCTGAAAAGAAGGTAAAAACAAACATCTAAAATTTATTTTATTTATATTAAATGTTTAAGATGAAATTATTCTGACTCACTTATAGTGAAAAATTGAGTTAAATTTTTCTTTAAATTTAAATGTTTTTTAAGCTTCAAGAACAAAACGTACTAAAATTTGAACTCGAGAACCTCAAACCAAATCGCCTAGTGTACCAGCAGCTTTCCAATTCGAATATATTTTTTCGAACAGATCTTAAAACAGCTTTATCTGATTGCAAAAGTAAAGAATATATTTTTTTGTTCAAATATTAAACACTAATACTTTTTTTTAGAAACAATTCAAAATTTAGATATTAAAATAAAATCAAAATGAAATTATTCTTATTTTTTTTGTTTTTCTTAATAACACTTTTGAACGCCACTGTAAGATTAGAGAAAAATTTTGATTATCCCAAGTATTCCTACTCAAGAAATTCACAATTTGAAGATCGCATTAAAAATTTGCAATATTCATGTGAGACAAATGCCCAATGTACAATTTATCCTAACGAAACAGCAGCTAGAAAAAATTGTGTCCTCAAATGTGTTTCTAAAAAATGCTTTGATAAAATATATGCTTTTGATCCACTCGAAGATGGTGAAATAGACCAAAGATACAAGTCCTTTAAGGGATGCGTCGCCACGGAAATCTAAGAATTTTTAAGATTTTTTTTGAAAAATCTACAAAAATTTAAAGATGAATTGCTAATTTTCACCATTAGTTAAATATCGTCAAATTTGACATTTGACAATTAACTTAATACCTTGTTAAAATATTCAATAAACAAAAAAGGCGTATCTCTAGTTTGTGATATCGCTAAAAATATGAAGCTAGTTTTAAGTATTTTTTTTAAACTAAACATTTTTTCAATTATCAAATTAATTTTTAGAAATTTTTTCTATTTATTGACTTTTATTGTTAAATAAAATTAAAAAATTTTTTTTTGTTGTAATTCAAAATAGTGCTCAATCGAACTAACTTGAAACTTTGCTTATGAAATTCAAATAAATAAAGTTTTAACGCTTTAAAAATAAATTTTTGCATACAATTTATAATATTCTGAAGAATTAACAAATTTTATTTAATTTATCATGCATTCCAACAATTTCACATAGACCATCATATCCTCTAATACAGAAGTGGAAATTTGTAATTACAAAAAAGATTACTTGAATGGAAATATACGATTCGAAAACCAGGATGTCAAAAGTGCAAATAAAGTTGTACAAATTATTTTTAAAATTATGGAGCTAATGATGAGATGAAATGAAAATTGAAGTAAAACAGCATCTTTCTATTTTTTTAATTATCAAAAAATCATTAAAATATCCATTTTATCAAAACCCAAATTGTTTATTGATTATATTTTTAAAAACGTTGGTATTGGTAACTCTTTGGGTAGCCAATACCAACTCTTTTTACATATTCGTTTAACTTGAGCTTTAATTTTGAAAGCTTTCTTGGTTTCAAATTTTTAAGTCAATGTTGATAATGATGCCAATATCGCGTTTGCATTAATTTTTTGATCAATAAATTATTAAAATTTTAAAACTTTGATTCTAATTTATTTTTTAAGATCGGCAAATGGAACGGTTCAGATAGACTCTTTTAAATTTTTCTTTAAACATTTAGAAAAATTAATAGGCTTTGCAGGCCTTACGTAGTATTTAACAATATTCAAACACAAATATAATTTTTCTAAATTTTTGGCTAAATGGGATAATATCAAGAAGTTTAACTAAAATAGTTATAGATTCAAAGGTGAATATGAAATAAACATAGGTACACTGAGCTTATTTCTAGCAAAAGTTTGCTCAAAAACAAAATTAGGGAAAAATTGTTTTTCAATATTTCAATTGTCATATTTTTTTTAAAAGACAAAATATTATATGGTCAGTAAAATAATGTATATTTAATCAGTAAATATACTTCAGTAACTTAATTAAAAATAAATAGCAAAAATATTTATTTTTTCAGTAAATTTAATGAATTTTAGTTAACTGACTGGAAATTACTGTTTAATTTACTGAATTAGTTCAATTAATTTACTGTTTTATTTTTAGTGATTTTATTAATTAATTTACAGAATAAATTGTTATTTTTATTTGCTAATAAAATAATTTTGCTGACCAATATTCAATTTTGCTGAAGATAATTTTCTAAATATAATTTACTGATGGGATAATCATTTTTACTGAATAAAATATTATATTTACTGATTTTGATTAAAAACTTCAAAAAACTTAAATTTTTTAAAATTTTTTTAAAAATACCTTATTTTGAACACTTTTTTTAAGAGAAATAAAAGAGAAAATAAACAAAAGTTTCAGAATTTGTATATTACATTTGGGGTCTGGGGAGTCCCCATGGGACTAGATATAAAAAAACAAAAAAAATGGGAAAAATATCGGCTTTTTTTGAAAAAATCTCAAGACCAAATTTTTTTTGGAGGAAAAAAAAAATTTTTTCTAATAGAGAATTTTTTGCTCTACAAGATGGTATGTGATTTTTATATCTTTTGTGTATGTTTGCAAAAGATATTTTCATCGGACCGAAGCATACTTTTGACTATTAAAAAACTCTTTGAGCTCTTGTAGCGGAAAAAATTTTTTATCAACCCCACCCCTAAAATTTTTTTGGGGTTTTTACATATGCAGATTACGAATTACGAATTTGATTACGAATTTGAGGTCGTAAGATAGCGTGGACGCTTTGCATTACCTTAACTTTATCTATAAAAAAAAATCGAGGGTTAAATTATTAAATATTTCTAAAGATTTATCATTAATGATTTGATTGAAATGATGGGTGCGCTATTAGATATTATGATTTTATTAAAAATCATATTTTTAATCAAAAAATCGTATGTTTGTCGATTTTCAAACAACCATATGTTTGTATTAAATTTAGAAGAAAAATTTTTTTTCCCGGCTGTCATCGAGACAGGTAACACCATTTTTTCGGTGTCCAGTGGTCGCTACTGGCGTAACTAAATACTAATTTGATAAAGGAATCAGGCTAATTTGGTTAATTTGGTCTTTTTGTACTAAAATTTTCGAAAAAATTATTTTATAATTTTTTAAAAAAGCTCTAATTTAGAAACTTTAAATCAGCTTTTATTTAATAATGATCGTATTTTTTTAAATAAATCTAAATAAATGTAATTCTAGATAAAATAACTTATATTTAAGTGTTTTCTATGAAACAATTTTTAAAATTTTACAATTGATTTTTATTTAGAATTTTATAGAATTGCAATAGATGTGAAAATATCCTAATGATTAATAATAATAATAATAATAAGCTACAGCAAACAGGCTTGCGGAGACGACTTACTACCGAAGCCGTCTATGGTAGTTACTTAGAGAATAACCTTAGAGAATAGTTGTTGTATAGATCTCTTTTACACTTGGAGTGGAGACGGCGCTGCTGTCTCGGCTGTCATTAAGGAATAAAGACCTGGAAACACCGGGGTGCTGGACCCGATTTCCGCTGGAATACTTCCAAGCGTCGAGACTTGAAATTGTTTACAGTCGAGGCATTGATTACTGTCTCAGGTAGACTGTTCTCTGATGACACGATTTGTGAAAAAGTTTTCGAGTTGGGCGCAGTTGGTAGGTGCTTGGACAGAGAGACGCCTCTTGTGCCCTCTAATACCCTGGGTTGGTCCGGGTTGGGAAAGCGTTACTTGATAAATTAGATAAATCAACACAAATTAACTGTATTATTAAATGATTCAATTTTAAAATTGATTTTATCTTAGCTTTATGATGTTAAATTAATCTTTAAAAAAAAAATCATTACTCTAAAAAAAATTTATTATGCTTATCCTAAATTAGAGAAATAGATAGCAAAGTACTTTAAAATTTTAAATATTCAGTATTACTTAAAAAAATAAATTCATGAATGTTATCATCCGTTTAGCGGATAATTAAGTCTAGTCGTTTGAAATGGCATCGCCCTGTTTACTAATCTTTAAACTTGTTTTGAAATTTTTGTTTAATCTTGGTGATATTTAAATAAACATTTATTAGATGATTCGTCGACGCAAAATAAACATTTTACTAATTTGTTCTCACTCGTGTTGATTTTTTGACTCGAGTAAACGACAGGATCTAATGTAGGAGGATTAACAAAAACCCATACTTGCTTATTCATTTAAATTTTATTATTCAAATAAATCATTGCTTTATTTGATATTTATTAATTCAATAAATATACTTATATTAAAAAATAATTTTTCTTTTATTTATTTAAATTTTCACCTTAAGCCAATTAAGTTAAGTTAAGAACGATAGAACAAATATATTCATTTGTGTCTAGTTATACGAACTAGTTTTGTCAAGATGGGACGACAAAGACATTTATTTTAAAGGAAGTACAAATAAATCTTTGTGTCAACTAAACTTCAATTAACAAAACTATTTAATTTGATCTTTTTTTTTTTTTTAGAAAATTTAAATTTTATTTTTCCAAATTAGCCAACTTATATTTAAAATTTTCAAAACCGATAAATCGTAAAAATTATCTAATTGAAGAAATTTTGGTGAGCAAAATATTACGCAATAATTTAAAAGAATAAGCAGTAAAGGTTAAGTATAATGTGTATTATATAATTCACATTATCAGTTGAGAAAAAGTTTAGCAAATTAAATCTTCAAAAAGCAATGAGCCTAAATAATAGACAAATACTTGATATAAATGTAAATAGTGTTGAAAAAAGATATTTTCCTATGAAACACTATGTATATGGTGTTTTAGTTACATGGCCAGATTCGACAGAAAGCAAAGTATTTAGGAAATATTCACAATTTTGTGATTTAAAAGTAAATTATATTTTTGTTACAAAATAAAGCTTAAATAAATTTATTTTAGCGTCAAATAGATAAGAACTTTGACTCAGAGTTAGATGATCTGATGCCAGAAAGCTTTGAAAAAAAGTATTTGGGCAGATACGAAAAATTTTCTGAAACATTCGAACGCAAAGAAAGAATAAGTAAATTTTGTAAAGTAATATTTTTTTAATTCAAAATAAAACACTTTAAAATTAATTTTTTAGAAAATTCTTATGTATCATCAAACAGATTTATGCTGTTCTGAGATTATTATGACATTTTTTGAGCCTAAAGGACAAGATTTGAGATCAGTGATACAAATTTCACTTCCGATCAAAACTCAAGAATATGTTTGCACACATGACTTTAGTGGAGAGACGGAATCGGAATTAACCGTATTCAAGAATCAAAAATTAACTGTACACCAAAAAAATTTAAACGGCTGGTGGTTTGTTAGCTCCTGTTATGGACAAGGATATGTGCCTCAGATTATATTGAGAAATTACCATGAAGCTGAAAGTGAATCTGAAATAGTTCCTGTTTACAATCAAGAAATATTTCAGGTAATGCGAGATTATAATATGATTAAACTTGATGAAATTGATTTGAAGAAAGGAGATTTTGTGCGGGTAATAGAAAAAAGATTGAACGGTTGGTGGAAAATAGAGAATAAAGGTCGAGTTGGTCTAGCTCCAGCAGTAAATTTAATTAGTTTAAATAGAAAAAATTCATTATCTAGTTCAGAAAGCTTAGATGGATCGGCCAAAAGTGAACAATCGAATTTAAACTCTATTGGTCTCAATAGCCATTATCATATTAAAAAAGAAGTTGGTTTTGATGATATTTTAATAACCAAATTATAAAAATTATTCTAAATTATAAATTTTAGTTAAATAAATAAAGTTTATAAAAAAAAAGAATAAAATTAATTTCAAATTCCAGTTAAAAAAAATTATAAAATAATTTTGAAATGTCATTTTTTTATTCTTTAAAAAAATCCTCATAAATAGCTTCAAAAAAGTTTATCATGATTAAAAAAAAATGAATTAAATAAAGGCAAAATAATGACATAAAAGCTTAACTCAAAAATTGGAGAAAAAGATTTTTCATTAGTTGTTGAAGAATATAAGCTAGTCAAAAGACTTGATGTCGATGAAATTATTTCACTTGAATTTGAGGACAGACTTAAACTTGAACTAGGCTCCGTTATTGATGTAGTTGATATACTTGTAGTTGGTACACTAGTTGAAGAAGATGATATACTTGTAGTTGGTACACTAGTTGAAGAGGATGATATACTTGTAGTTGGTACACTAGTTGAAGAGGATGATATACTTGTAGTTGGTACACTAGTTGAAGAGGATGA
>VANL01000085.1:0-73765 GCA_006352455.1 Brachionus sp. 'Tiscar' | reverse complement strand
AAAAAAAATTTCTTTAAAATTAATTTATTTTAATTAACTAAAGGAGAGAATAAAAGGCTAAATTGAAAAAAAAAAATGATTTATTTTATTTGATTTTTAGTCTATTTTCTAACAGATTGAGCTCTTTGTGGAACTGAACTACCTGCACGTGTTTGTTCTCTCTTAAAAAAAAATTAAAATTAAATAAGAACTAAATTTTGACAAGTAAGTGACTATACTTGAGGTGAATTATTTCTCGCTTGTGAAACAGAACTTCGATTTTTGGCTCTTTGTTTGTTTAGCAAATTTTCAGCTTGTCCAGCTCTTTCTTCAGCATCCTCTAAATCATGCTGAACTTTTCTAAATTTTGCTAAATTAATGGCTGCCAATTCTTCAGCTTCCTCGATTTGTTTCTTGTAAACTTTTAGTTTGTTTTGCAACTTGTCAATCAAATCTTGCAATCTAGCTTGACTTTTTCTATCTTCTTCAGCCTGATTTGCAAGTTCTTTCAATCTTCTGTCGTTCTTTTTTACTTCTTTCAAAGTATCTTGATGACGCTTTTGTTCAATGTCCAATTCTTCTTCTAATTCATGGATCTTATTTGAAACATTAAGCAGAAAATAAATAAAAAAAATAAAACACAATTTACTCTTTGTTCCAATTTTTGTATAATTCTCTTTCCTCCTTTAAGAGCACTTGATTCGGCTTGATCAAGTCTAGTTTGTAGATCTCTTACTTGTAATTCTAAAGCTTTTCTTAATTTTTCAACATTTGATACATGTTCTTGCTCAACACGCAATTCTTCAGCTAAACGAGAAGCGTCACTTGTAGCAACTTTAACTCTATCTTCTGAATTTTTCAATTCAACAATAGCCTCATCTAAGTCAGATTGTAACGAAGCTATGTCATTTTCTAATTTTCTTTTCAATGCTCCTAAACTTGATTTGGAAGCTTCTAATTCGCTAATTCTATCAGCAGCATCATGTAAATCATTTTCGGAAGCTTTCCGAGCTTTTTCGGCTTGTTCTAGTGCGGTTCTAATTTCTTCAAGTTCACCATCTAAGAGAATAACTCTTCTCTCAGCTAAAACAGCACTTTCTCTGGCTTCATCGCGTTTCCTAATTTCCTCATCAATTTGAGATTGCATTTCATTAATTGTTTGCTGCAACTTTTTGTTGGTCTTTTGAAGGTCTGCATTTGCACGATTCGAATGATCTAATGAAATCTCTAGTTCGTTAATGTCACTTTCTAATTTCTTTTTTTGTCTAATAGCTTCAATTTTTCCTTTTGTTTCGGCCTCAAGACTTGCTTGCATTGATTCAATGGCTCTTTGATGATTTCGTCTTGTATTCTCAAACTCTTCTTCTTTTTCATGTAATCTACGATCAATTTCTTGTCTTACTTGACTCAATTCCAATTGAGCTCTTAGAACTTTGGCCTCTTCTTGTTCCAAAGTTGATTCAAGCTCTTCCAAAGCAGCCTGTAATTCATCTTTTTCAGCTTCGATTCTCTTACGTGACTTTTCTAATTCATGGACTGATTTTCCACCGTCACTCAATTGAGACATCAAATCTTTTAGTTCATCAGCTAGATTTTTATTTTCACGTTTCAATGACTCAATTGTTTCGCTACTTTGATCAAATTGAGTTTTTGATTTAAACAACTCCGTTGAATATTGACGTGCCTCTTTTTGTGAAGACTCAAGTTCTTGAGTTATGTCTTCACATTTTTGCTTCCATTCACCAATTAATTTATCAAATTGTTTTTGTTTCTTTTCCATTGCAGAAGCATTTGAATTTGCACGCTCAACATCAACCATTAAATCTTCGACTTCACTTTGCAATTTTTGTTTTGTCTTTTCCAAACTATTACATTTGGCCAATGCTTGTTCAACTTGTTCTTCGGCTTCGGTCAATTTGGCAGCCAACTTTCTCTTAGCCTCTTCTAATTCTTCAGCTCTAGCTAAGCCTTCTGTTTCATATTTTGATCGCCATTGCTGTAGATCAGCATTTAATTTAGCCAATTGTTTTTGTAGCTCAGCCTTAGCGTCACGCTCTTCGTCACATTGATCTTTAGCTTGTTCTAAATCTGTGTTCAAATTACGCAATTGTTGAGTTAATGAAGCTTTGGCTCGCGATTCTTCCTCTGCGTTTCGTTTAGCTTCTTCAATTTGAGATTGTAATTGTTGTTTAGTTTTGCCAAAACCACTAATTTGACTTTCCAAATCTTCAATTTGTTGTATTAAATTAGAATTTTCAGTATGTAATCGTCCTTTTTGAGAATTCAATTCATTCATTGATCGTGATGATTCATCCAATTTTGAATTTAATTCTTGTATCTGTAATTCAAGCTGTTTGACTAATTTTTCCACATTGGCCTATTTATAATTAAATGAAAAAAAATCATTAATAACCAAAACTATGAATTGAATAGTGTTTTTACTTTAGCCTTATTTGCTTGCTCAGTTTGGACTTTGGCTTCGTCAACTTCAGTTTTAATAAGTTGTTTTTCTTTTTCTAATCTAATTAATAAATTAAATATTTATTTAGTTATTTATTAATTGATAAAACGTACTTGTTCTTGGCTTTCTGCAACTGATCAATTTGCTCACCCATTTCGTTGACAGCATCTTGATGTTTTTTTCTCAATTGTGCTGTGGTTGCTTCATGCTGTAAATTAGCTTCTTCAAGATCACGTCTCAATTTCATCAATTCAGCTTCTCGTTTTTTGTTCAAATCTATTTGAGCTGTTGTGGCACCACCAGCTTCTTCCAAGCGTTCATTTAACTCATCCAATTCTCGAGACAAGTCAGCTCTCTGTTTTTCTGCTTTTGCTTTTGATTGACGCTCCGATTCAATCTCTTCTTCAGCTTCTTCTAAACGCTTTTGCAATTCTTTTATTTTCTTTTGCACACTAGTTGATTGTCCATGTTCTTCTTCAACTTTTGAATTTAGTTGATTTATTTCACCATCTTTTCTTCTCAATGTGTCCTCTAGATCTTTTTTGATTCTTTCAATTTCCTCAATTTGTGACTGAGCATTTTTCAAGTCCGATTCCAATTTTCGTTTAGCTTTATCAAGATCTGCTCGAGCTTTCTTTTCTCTTTCTAAATTGTCTTCTGTTTCATCCAATGTTTGTTCTAATTTGCTCTTTACCTTATTCAAATGATTAACTTTGTCTTCTTCCTGTTGCACTTGTTCAAGAGTTTTTGAATTAGTTTCTTCTAGTCGTTTTTTCTCGCGACCTAATTTGGCAATGGCTTCATCTTGACGAGCCATTTCATCTTGAAGTTTATGTATTTGATTATCTTTTGACTTATTGTCTGAATCAGATTTGCTCAATTTTGTCTTAAACTCATCAATATCTTTTTTCAAGTCGTTTATTTCTTGTTCTAGTTTTTTCTTTTTTGAATTCAAATCAGTTGCACTAGACTCTTGTTCGGACAATTTGTCTTCAAGCTCTTTAACTTGGCCTTCCAAATCGGATTTTTGAAGAACCAATTTTTGAATTTTATCCTCTGCATTACCGCTACTGTCTCTTTCTGACTGTAATTGAGTATACAAATCGTTCTTTTCTTTCAAAAGTTTTAGATTTGTTTCTTCTAATTCTTTTCTTAATTTTTCTTCTTTTTCAAAGTTTTCTTTTAGTTGAGTCAATTCTTCTTCTTTTGCTTTCATTTCGTCCTCTTGTCTAGCCACAGATAATAATGGTTTAACTTTTGTATACAATTTCCACCATGACCAGTTTCTCAACGAAAGATAGGCTTTTATGTTTCGTTGTAAAACTGAAAGAGCCAAACGTTGGTCTAACATAACTTTATATTGTTTTTTTATCACATACATTCTAATGTGAGATTGTAACATGCAAATTATTTTAGATATAGCTGCATCTCTTAGTTCTTCTAAGTGACCCAATACACCGGCTCTAAAGAAAACTTTAGTATTTCCAAGTCTATACAAATCTTCACCAAGTGCAATATCTTTCAAAATCAAACCGGTTGCTTTGATTGCATCAACAAAACCTTTTGGAACTGCATTTGGAGCCAAAATACTATATCGTTGTTTAAATTCAGCAAACATCATTCTGTTTGGAAAACCTTTTCGACAAATACGAATGCCCTCCAAAACACCGTTACATTTTAATTGATGCATAACTAAATGAGGATCCAATATACCACCAGTTTTAACTTCATTTGGAATAATACAACGAACAAAGTGAGGATGAGTTTGTTTCAAAGTGTTCATTAGTTTATTCAATTGTTCTCTATGACTAGCAGAAATTGACTGCATACTACCACCTTTTTTGGCTTTTCCTTTTTCTTCCTCTTGACCCATATCTTTATACAATTTAGCTAAAACAGCATTAGTTTTACTTGTCTTGAACAATGTAGCCACTGTAGTATTAATAGGATCTTTGTTTTTCTCTAGCCATCCAGTAACACTATAAGATACAGTGCCTGCATAGTGATGTAAATCAAAATGGGCTTCAGCTTTGCCTTTAGCTGGTTTTGGTTTACCAAAATTTGGATGCTTGCCCAAATGTTGAGCATACAATTTTTCTTGAAAGGTTTTGTCTGTAGCTTTTGGCACAATACATTCTTCTTCGAGAATTGATAATAAGCCCATTGGTTTTTCAATTAAATCAATGCAAGCTTGTAAATCCATACCGAAATTAATCATTTCCCATTGAATACCTTCTTTTTTGTATTCTTCTTGTTCCAATACAAACATATGATGGTTGAAAAATTGCTGCAATCTTTCATTAGTATAATTGATACATAATTGTTCAAAGCCATTGTAATCAAATATTTCAAAACCAGCAATATCCAAGACACCAATGAAAAATTGTCTCTTGCATTTAGCATCTAGTGTTTCATTTACTCTATCTACTAGCCATTGAAAGAGACGCGAATAAATTGACTTGGACAAGGCACCAATTGAGTTTACAACTTGATCTTTGTTTTGACCTTTGTTTACATATTCGTTGCCAACTTTAATTCTTGGTTTTAATAAGCCTTTGATCAAATCAGCACATTCGACACCCAACAAATGAGCAACTTTTTCACACTCTTCAGTTCCATCAGTTTCGGCTTGTTCCTCTCTTGGTCTTTGCTTCCATTTTGAATTTCCCCAATGCATTATAGCACCAGTGGCCTTGAACAAATCCAATTTCTCTTGAGCACTAAAGTTCAAAACGTCAAAAGCTTCATCAGTAGCTTTCATTTCTTCAGCATCATCGACATTATCAATTGTCAACATGCCCTGTGCAACGAAAAAGTATTTTGATGGATCTGGATCGACCAACAAATCCTCTTTAAGAATAAATAAATTAAAAATCAAATTTAAGTTTAAATTATTTTTTCAATTAAATAGAGTTATTATTGAAATAGATTTGGAAAAAAATGTTTCTTACTCTGATATTTTGGATATTCTTGTGCCAATAATTGATAGAAGATGTGATAATTTCTCTCAGCTGGTTGTTGAAATGTTACTCTAGATTTTTCAAGCAAATATGATTCAATGTCAGCACCGGCAATTTTACCAGTAGGACCAAAATGAATACGAATAAACTTACCCTTTAATTTTTGTTTAAATTAAAATTTATCTCAAAATTAAAATCAACATTAAAATAAAATTCAACTTACAAAACGAGAAGAATTGTTATTACGAGTTGTTTTGGCATTACCATAAGCCTCTAATACTGGATTAGCTGAGACAATTTGATCTTCTAAATTTGCTTCTTTTTTCTATATTTATATATTTTTTTTTGTAAAAATTAAAATATTTTTTTTTCTAATTTAATTAATTTACTCCTTCGTCTTTTTTGGCGGCAGCCGAGCCAGTACAGGCAACAAATGCAAAATATTGGATAACTTTTTTTGTGTTTTCGGTTTTACCTGCTCCTGATTCACCACTTTTTTTTTTCAAAACCATAATTTAAATTTTAATATATTAAAATTCATTTTAATCATACGTAATAAGCATAGATTGATTTTCTCTATCTACCAACATGCTAGCATAGGCATTGTCTGCAATCGAATACAAATGCGGTGGTACCTCGTTCTTTTTTTTTCCACGATATAAATCAACCATTTTCATAGTATAAACAGGCAAACGTTTATACGGATTGATTACAACACAAAAAAGACCTGAATAGGTGTAAATTAACCAGCTCATGTAACGAGTTCTCAAATTATGTAAAATTGAGGCATCGTTCAAATAAGTCAAGTCAGCCATGTCTTCACATTTTTCAAACTTTGGCGGATTCATTTGCTGAAGTTCATCTTTTTTCACTGTAACTGTTTCTCCCTTGGAAGTCTTGACAGTTACTTGATCTCCTTTTTCGCTTTGTACCTCACATGCCAAAAATCCCTCTTTCTTGTCAACTACCCAAAAATTTTTCTTGCCATCGAACGGCTGAGATTGAGCCTTAATTTTTTCAGCCTGTGGCACAAGTAAATACTTGAGAGATTCAACAATCTCTGGATCATTCAAATTAGCGTACATGATTAGATTTTTTCTTTTCTTTTTTTTCACAAAAAGATGTTCGTTTCTTATAATTTCTTTCTTACTATTTATACTTTCTAAACAACACAATATTCGTGTTAAGATATGAATTTCGGCATTAAACCAATAGAAATTGTTCAAATGAAATTCACCAAGGAGATAAATATAACAGAGTATCAGTAATTAACTAAATCGTTTAATTGTTTTGTTTTTTTTTCTTTTTTGTTCAATTCTGTATTAAATTACTAAACGTTGTTTTACAATAAACTTGTTCATTTATTTTTCTATTAACTTTAAAAAAACCTAATATGGTTTAATTTTATAACTTTAACTCTTTTTTTTTTTTTATATTCATATATCACTCAAAATTAAATTAGATTCTCTTTCTGAGAAATAAAATTCCTAATAAA
The DNA here is from genome assembly GCA_006352455.1 of Brachionus sp. 'Tiscar'. Lineage (NCBI taxonomy): Eukaryota > Metazoa > Rotifera > Eurotatoria > Ploima > Brachionidae > Brachionus > Brachionus sp. 'Tiscar'. The sequence continues at coordinate 66,870 of VANL01000085.1, read as the reverse complement.
ACATAAATTAATAATATTCCAAATTTATATTTCATTTTTGATTTTATTTATTTTTATTTAAAAATTAATTTTTTTTCCTTATTTTATAATTTTTCGAAAAATGGTCAATACAATCTTAAAAAAATTTATGTATTTTTAAATATTTATCTTATACTAAAATTTAACAACAAAGTTCTAGATTTCTCAAAATAAAAAACTCAATAAAAATGGTTATCAGAATTTTTTCATAATTAAATTTAAAAAAATTTTAAAAAATGAACTTGGTTAAGTTATAAAATCAATTATTAAATTAAAATTTTGCTACTTTATTTTTTTATACTTAAGTTACAAAAAATATTTAACTCTTTAATTTTTTTTAAATTGAGATTACGATTGCTCTTAATTTTAAAAATTTTACTTTAAATCACAATCTTATGCAATGAAACGAAAAAATTTTTTAACTAAGGTAGACTTTGCGGTTAAATTGCTTTCAAATTAATTTAGCTGTCATTTTTTGTGCAAAATTTAGAAATAAAAATATAGAATAAAAAATCCATCATACATGAGAATATTAAACATAAATAAATTCTATTCGGAAAATTAAGATAAATATTTTTTATTTTATATTTTGAATTGTAAGTAATGCAATAAGAAATTTAAATTAATAAATTGAATTTAAATTTCTAGAATTAACATTTAAATTTTATTCAAACGTTAAATAATTAATTATGGTTTTATAAGAAATTTTTAATTTGGTTCTTTTTTTTTTTTTATTTTAAATAATGTATAAAAAATGACTTAATTTAAAAAAAAAAGTTTTTTCAAAAAATTATAAAATTAAAAAAATTCAAATAATAATCTAATAATTTAGTAATCGACTTTTTCATTTCATTATACATCTAGCTTAAAAGATTTCAATCAAAAATAAGTAGGTAACTACAATCAAGTTCAGATGATTTATACCGTTTAACTTTGCTGAACATGTCACCAAGTTAGGCTGCATACAGCGGCCTTCAAATTGATTAAATCTGAGATTGTTTGGGCATCTTGAATGATTGAAAACACGATTGTCACGACATGTGAAAAAATATTGGCAACTAGGCCGATTCTGATCTAAATAAATGCCTTGAGGTTTGTTAAGACAATTTGGAACCATGTCACACAAACTTGGGTCCTCGTTTGCAAAATAATTGCATGGACTTGTACAATCTTTCCTTATTCCACATTTCACTTTTGAATAATCCAAACATTGCTTAGTGTACGGATCAAAAAGCAAAGGATATTGACATAATTGGATGACTAATCGTCCGTTAATACATTCATAATATCGGCAACAACTTTTGGGATCAGCAAAGCGATATTTCTCTTTGTTAGCTGGACATTTCGATGTACATTTTGAATTTTGCTGCCAGTCACACACTTGTTTGTCTTGTCTATAATACAAACCAGGTTCGCATAAAATAACTTGATCCTTGCCTCCGTTGCAGAAATGATAAGCTGTACAATCATAAGGATTTGGAAAAAAGCCTGTAACATCAATTGGACATTCAATTGAACCATACAATTCTTTAAGAGCTGCTATTGACTGAGCGCTATTGGGCATTAAGCTGTTGTAGCCTCCTGACACTAATCCTCCGTTATGAATATTTGACATAGTAGTTGGCTTTTTTAAACTAGGACAATCAGAGTCCAAAGGCCAAACACAATTAGCTTCAGATTGCTTCCACAAAAGACCTCCTTGACATGTAAATATTTTTGCTTGGCCTTCCTGACAATAAATATATTTTTTACAGTCTTGTGGATGTCGCAAATATCCGTAGTCATCCGATGAACAGATGTTATCAGTAATTGATAAGGAAGTTAGTGGGTCTGGTACTCCCATATTTGTAAAAGTCATCTGATTGATCGGATTTTTCTGAGTATTTAAAAGCTTGGTTGATGTTAATTTTGGAACATATTTAGTGTTTATTTGTTTACAGTCTACATTCATGGGCCAATCACAAAGGCCTGTCTTTGGATTGAAAAATAAGTCTTCTTCGCAAGCGCGTACTGAATGAGTCCCTCCATCACAAATATGATACACCCAGCAATCAGTTTTATCAGGAAAAAATCCGTCTTTTGTACATTTAAAATAACTTTGAACCATTTTAATAACTTAGAATAAATAAATTAAAAAATAAAAAATTATTTTTCTTTATTTATTACCAATTGTATATAAAAGTATATAGGAAATTAATTTAATCATCTTCCATGGCCATTCATGAAAAGTCAACAAAAGGTTTAATTTTTAAAATTGACTCATTTGCTTTGAAAATCGAAATAAATAATTAAAATGATTTTTTGCTTATCATTTTAAGTAAAATCTAAACGCAAATTTACAACTTAAATCGTTTTTAAATTAACAGCGGATATGGCTAATCAAATGAAGGAATCCGGAATGTAAACAAAAAGCCGCCCGCAAATAAATGGATTTCTTATTATAAAATAATATTGGCAAATTAACTAGTCTCAAACTTTTATATGTTTAATTAATAGGCATAGATTGAGGATTAAAAGACTTAGAGAAACTGGGTGGTAATTGACCATGTGAATGAAGGCCTATTTTATGCAATACTAACAATGGGACAAAAACAAAAAATCTAATTCAATTTTTTTTTATTTTGCTTTTCATTGTGCTTGATATTTTTAAAGGGATCTGTTTACTTTGATGCAGATTTGAGCACATATAGGGACTCTATGAAAATTTATCATTTAATACCTTGAACTTGAAGCAAATTCGTTGTTTGTTTGGAGATTAGTCTATTTTTTCTTAATAATTTTCTTAATAAGCCGTTTTTATAAACAAGAATATTATTTCGTATAATTGCTTTTAGAGGATTTAATTTTTCTAAATTGAAACCGCTTAATTTTATTAAATTGTCCAAAAATTTAGTCTCTATTGAATTTTATATCTCTTAATCTAGCTTGATTAAGTAACAATTGTGATTTTGTTTATTTTTTTAGATTGGCCTTTTATTCAAACTTAATCAAAATATTAAATAATAGCTTCACTTTGGTCTATAATTAATCCTAAAATATCCTTTGAAAAATATTGTTCACAAACCCGCACATAATTTTCTTAGATCTATAAATTGAATTTTAAATTAATCAATATATTTTTATAAATTAAAATTTATAAAAAAGTCATTTAGTTTTATTTACCATCAAAAAAACAAAATTTGAGAAAAATTGAAAATTCTATTTATTTTAATGTCTTAGAGCAATACATACTTAGAGTAAAAAAAGTGTCCTAATTTTTATTTGAACCAATATTTTCTTAATTGATTAAGAAACATTTTTGTATTAGTAAATTTTTTTCATCAAAGAACTATGCTTGAAATCTGCTAGCGGATATTGTATCTATCAAAAATCCAAAACTAAACAAAATATTTATCTATCCGATGCATTTTATCTTTTTTTTCATTTTTGTGAAAAATAATTAACAATAAAAGAAAATTTCAACTCCTAAATTGCAATTTAGTCTATAAGTTCACAATAAACTAGTTTTGGCTCGTTAAAAACGGAAGAAAGTTAATGATAACATATTTTTCTTTGCTTATTTTTAACGTAAATACTAAATTGGTTTAACATTATCGACGACAAACGAAAAAAAATTAATAAGCTAAAATATGGCGATATTCATTGATTATTTGTACAGTTTAGCTATTAAGACCAAGCGCGGACAAGGAGCTCTAGCTTTAATAAATGGCCTTTGGACATAGCTCGCATACTTGTGAATGTTACTTGCATATTTACATCAAGAATTAATACATTATACAAACAACTAAATCTTTTAGTAAATAAAATATTTCGATGCAATCTGAATGCCCTAGACGAAACGAGCAAACATTGAAAATTAGTCCCAAATAAATATTCTTTAATAAGATAAACAAATAGATTAGTTTTTTTAGGTGATCGCTTTGGACCTTAGGTTTTATAATATTTCCAATTAAGATTCTCATGTAATTTGAGATATTTCGTTTAATATTCTAATTTTTAACTATTACTTTCTATATAATTAACTTGTTTAAATAATCATAACAATTAACCTAAAAAATTTAAAGTTAGCATTAAATTGATGAATCAGTATATTTATATTTTTTATTTCTATCAATCAATGCTTCTTGAATTAACCTTGTTAGCCATATTGTAAACACTTTGATATGTCATAATGGATAATACGAAATTAAAAGTTAGGGTTAGAATTGTAATATTTATTCAAAATCAATCTAAAAGAATTTTTTTTAATTCATTGCTGTTAAAAAAATATTCAAAATGCACAAAACAAATAGCAAGATCATTGATAAATTGTTCAAAAAATCAAGCTTTCGCTGTTTATATTCATCATTGAAATTTAATTTGGCTGAATAGAGTAGTAAGAAACCAATTAAAGATGACATTAAGATAGAACTAGTTCCAAGTGTTATTTGCACTGAGTAAAATTGATAGAAGAGAGTTTTTCCATGCTTAAAAACATGTTTTATTTGAATACTATTAGACATGATAATAATAATCAGGCACAATATGGTTGCCAAGCTTTTTTTTATTGTATAGACGTTTGTGTCAACAGTTCCAATTGGCGGTCTCTAAATTTAAATTCAAAGTATCAATTAAAAATTTAGAGTTTAAGATTTAAATTTACTTTTCTATCTTGAGGTAAAAGCGCATCTGGTTTTTTAAAAATGTTCTTCAAAAGATTTTCATTTTTTTTTAATGTTCCTTTTTCCAAGTCAACATTCTTAAAATAAAAAATAAAGAGTTTATTTCTGGAAATTTTCTTAATAACTCAATCTCTATTGAAAACATCGAGTTATTTACTTTTCTAAACATATTTTAAAAAAATGATTAAATATCAAATCAAATGAATAACGAGTAAAATTTAATTCTCATCAAAGACTTTAAAATCAAATTAAAAGAAAAATATCAATAGTAAATAAATCTCATTTAGCTTAAAATTTTGATCTAAAATTTTTAGTTAAAAAACACCAAATACCCTTTGATTTTCTAGTTTGACAACTACATTTTTACAATACCCGCATTTAGATGTTATCAAATTAGACTCATTTGGACTGTTACTGCTTTTTACTGAAACAGGAATATTCGATAGTGATTCTTTCGACATTGCAAGTATGAATCTAAACGAAATTTTAGAAACAATTTATTAAGGAAATGAATAAAGAGCTAAGCCGTAAAATAAGAACGTTTAAAGCTATTTGATAAGTTATGCAATCGCTTTTAATACCAAGCTCATCAATGTAATAAATCTTTTCAAGTAAATTTTTTCATACCAGTAGATTTATTTTATATTATAAATGATTAAAGCAGGTAAATTGTTTACTAGTTGCAACTAGATTATTTCATAAATTCTAATTGAAATGTTAGAATAATAAAGTTTTAATTTTAATTTTTATCTTATCAAACCGATGCGTAGTTCCAAGGCTTTTAAAAATTCGAAAAAAAAGATAATCAACATTTCGACTCCCGGGAACAATTTATAAATATTAACAAAACTTGAAAACAAAAGGGTTTTTATTGTTGTCTAATAAAATATTATTAATTGTTATTTTTTCCTATTTTATTTTAAACTTAACTCAAAAAAATTGAATGATATTAAATCGTTTTATTCTCTTTCATATTTTCTAAAGTTCAATAACAAATAGATGATTATTTTTAATCTAATCAATATAAATACTCATATTGAACTAATTACTTTTTTTTGTTAAATCGTTAGGAATTGCTAAATAAACTGTAATCAGCATGTATTGACTTATGTTAGCTTTTTTTTTCGAGAATAAAGTTTATGTTATAGAATCATTAAGAAAGAATTTTTTCTAATTTCTTTTAGATTTTAGACTTAACATAATAATTTAAATGATGATTTAAAAATTTTATTTTAAATCTTATCATAAAACCTTCCAAATAGATAAGATTTTTCAATTTTTTTTAAACCCTCAAAATTATAATTGACTAAAATTTTAAATTAAAAAATGCTTGCTAGATTCAAAAAAAAACTTTCTGAAATCAAAACGGATTTAAATCATAAGTACAATTTTATAAGAATTTTATGAATTTTTTTGTTAAAGAATAAAATTTAGAATTGATCAATTAGAAGTTGATAAAAACTATGTTTTACATAAAACTCAGCGAAACATTCAATCATCACTGACTAATTCGGGTATCAGTTTTATAAATGAGTAAAATTTAAGAAAAAAATTAATACCAAGTTTTTAAAATTTTTTTTAGCAAGGATGAAATAATTAAACAAATTCAAGAAACATCAAAAATAATCGAACATGACTCTCAAGTTAGAATTTTAAATTTTGAAAAGAAATTAGAAAAAAATTATAAATTTAAGGGTTTTGAGAAGGAAGTAAAAGAAATTGCACTAGTTCATTCAACTAATCTATTTTACACATTTCGAACACTTGAAAAAGAATTAAATTTTATTTTTAAATCAATTGATTCTACCAGAATTACAATTGAAAAAATTCAGAATGTTTGCTATCTGTTGAATCAGGATTTTATGCAATTGGAAGAAATATATTCTGAATTAGATGATAAAAGAAAAATTGAAAAAATTAAAGGTTAATTTTTAGTTGGAAATAGCTTTCAAAGAGAAGAAAATTTTTCGCGATTATTAAAAAAGGCTAAATTTATGATCAGTTCTATGATTTTTGTAACAAATGAGACCATAAATCTGGATACTTTTTTATTGAAGAATTTTTTTCTTAGTTTAAATTTTTCTATTTAGATGACTCAAAAAAAATTGATTTAGATGAAAATATGCTAGGTACTGATGATGAAAAAATTGGTAAGATTATATGAATAAAATTTGATGATTTGAGTACACAATTTATCTTAAGAGTTCAACGACAAATCGGTGAAGCTAGTTTTTAAAGATTTTTAATGCATAGCTTTTAATTTTTTTTTAATAAACTAACATTAATTTTAAATTTTTTTATTCGAATGAAAATTTATAAGAAAAAATAACTAGTAAAAAACCTCTAGACTTTTTTAACTTTAATGTTTTATTATAAAAATTGGAAATAAGAACAAGTGCCTTAATGTATTCAAAAATCATTCTGCGTCTGAATCATCAGTAACGTCTTTAACATCATAGTCTTCATTTTCTTCATCGTCATCGTCATCTTCATCATATTTGCTGGTATTTCTTTTCTTGTTTTCACTTAAACTCGGTGCTGATGCATGTGCTTTAGAATTCTTTTGTTTCTGATTCAAATTAGATGTAGATGCCATATTTCTTCTGGGTTCATTAGATTTGGACCTACTATGGTCTAAGTCATTTTTAGATCGACCTGGAGTACTAGGCATATATCCACCAGAAAATAGATCGTCCATAGAATTTTTTTGTCTATTTGACTCATTCAAACTTTTGTTTGAACTATATTGTAAATTGTTTATAGTAGACTGAGTAAAATTATTCCTAAATTCTTCTAAATCACTTTCAGTATCAATTTCCAACAAATATTTATAAGCAGTTGTAAGCATTTCTAAAGCTTTAGCGTGAAATATCAATTGTATATGAGTAAAATCTTTAAGAATATTTTTCATATCATTCAACTTTTTTTTTTCTAACTTGTCAATGACATCTGCCAAAATTTTATCTTGAGTTGACACTTTTTCAGCAGCATTTTCAGCATTTGCCTGCGCTTGGGCCTGTTGAAAAAAAATAAAATAAAATACCTTTACAAGTTTAAAATCAACTAAAATTGCTTACAATATTTCTTCCATCATCGGGTTTTCTTTGCATTAAACTATTTAATTGTTGTTGTTTTTTTTTCTCCAAGTCTCTTGTTTTAATTGTAGATTTAATTTCTTTCTGATAAATTTTTAGGATTAGTTAATGAAAATTTTTTTTCTCAGCTATCTTACTTTAGTCGATTTCAAGTATTCTTGGTACTTGCTAATCGGTTGAATTATCTTTTTTTCGACTCTTTCAATCTTTTTTTGAAAATTTTTAACAGCTTTAAATAACTTAAGATTGTACATCTTTTGTGCTTACCATTGCATGACGATAATCTTCCAAGGCAGATAAATAGCTACTAAAATTAACAAGTCCTCTTTTGGAGCTTGAATTAATTTGCTCTTTTCCTGAATACTCATTTATAACGCTAACTAGATGATCCGATGTATCTCTTAGACGAGCGTTTTTGCGCGCTATTTTACCAAAATTTTCACACAAATTTCCCATACATCCTTCCAAGAGGTTGATTCTTTGTGTCAAAATTTTTGACTGTGACTCACTATAATTTAAAAAATTAGCAAACTTTATTCTAAATCTGAAAAGTAATTACTGATTAATGGTACCACTTAGATTTATATTAGCCATTGACTTGTTTTATCTTTTATCAACTATTAAAATAGCTTTATAAATGTTCTAAATCTAGTGCTCATACATTTTAAATTTTAAATATTAATATATGAAGTAAAGCTATAAAATTAACGGTAACTAAGAAACTAGATATTTGCTCAGCTTGTAAATTTGTCTGGCTTATAATTAGTTTCAACTATAATATTTAACAATTTTGAAAAATTTTTTATTACTCATTGATATTATTGAATCAAAAATCAATTTTGTACAAAGTTAAATCTTGTTTTGGATGATAATTTGATTGAATCAAAATATTTGAAAATATTTTACTTAATTTATTAATTATATAAAATTTAGTGTTTAAAAAGTTATAATGACTGCCAAAATTATCAGAATATTAGAAAAGAATAATAACTTCATTGAATTATTTTTTATTGAAAGAAAATTTAGTATAAATGCAAAGTCAATTTGATACTTGAAAGCATGTGTATTGAAATGCAGAATGATAACATTAGATTATTATCAATATGTATTTTTTTTATTTAACTGTGACTAAGTTTTTATCTACTAAATTTTTAATTTTTTTATAGTATAGATTGGTTAAGAGATTGGTTATAGATTGGTTTTACATATTACATATATAGATTTTATAACTTTCGATAGTTCAGAAATAACATAAAGTATGACAAGGTGGCAATTACAAAATGTATTTGACTATTCGAGACATTTAACTAAATGTTTATAATTAAAATAAATAACAAAAAGTACAATATTTTATTATTATCTGTTATGGGCAATAAATGAAATTATCTAATTAATATTTGATTAATTTATTATGATTAAATTTAAAATTTTAATAAGATAATAATATAATTAAAAAAATATAGTCTGCTTGATAAGAGAAGAGAACGTGTGCTTGTTTTGACTATCCACATTAGTTGAATTGAGATGATTGAATATAATCTATAAGCGTGAATGCTCTAGTCAATAAATTATTTTTCTAATTGACTTGAATACATTCACACTGACAGTTATTATATTTGACATGAATTGGAATTGAATATGCGAAAGCTATTTTGATGATGGTTTTTGAGTTTTGTGACGTTTTTAAAAATTCGAAAATTAACAAATGACAAAAAAGAATTCAACTATTTATAGTATGTTTACTGATACCTTATTCGTACACAAAAATAACAAAACGATTCGTTTTGGTCGTTGCTTGAATCGTTCTTTGAATAACGAGAACAACAACAAATCTATATAGTAACAAAATATATAAAACGAAACAAAATGAACAATATAAAGTTCACATTCCATTTTTGTTTCGATTATGGATATTTGGTTTCGATTCGATGATCGAAAAATAGCCCCGCATTTTTCTTTATTTTATCCAATAATTTACCTGTTTCGTGTTCGATTGTTACCTGTGTCGTATTTTTTTAACCTTAAAATTAAGTCAAGCATAAACTTTGAATAAAATTAATGGACTCTAGACCTAGTTTTCGTAGCTAAGGTTATGCAAAGGTCAACTAGGCAAAACAATGTCAATAGTAATTTTTACCTTTTTTTTTACCTTTAAAATTGATAAAATTATTTTTTACAAAATTAAAATGGCTGTTAAGGCCGATTTTGTCAATATTCATTTTAATAATAAATAATTATAGTTGGCTATTGGCTTAATCTTATCGCTAAAAGAACTAAGAGTTATTCTGTAGTTATTAATTACCTTTAGAAAGTCACAAAAGTAACTAGTATATGGAAAAAACTTTGGTACTTAAGAAACGAACCAACTAAATATTTATATACCTAGTTAGTTATGTGATTTATGATGCGATACTTGAACAAAAATATAATGGTTGTCATGGAATTGCCTAGCTTTTTGATTAAATTTTTTTTCTCTCTTTGCATTATTAATATGCTATTTAATTTTTTAAAAATTTTGTAATTGAAATTATAAAATTTTCATAATAAACTTTACAAAATGCATTTTTCTAATAAATTTTTCATTAACATTTTTATGCCATAACATTTTTTAATCATGAACAAATGGTTAGGTCAACATCAAACTGAGAAATTCTTAATTTATAGTGTTATCTAAACTTTATCTAATTGGGGGTACGAAACCCAACACTATTCATAAATAAAAATGTTATAGCATCTTTATACTTTGACTCATGGTTAAAAGGGTTCTAGCTTTTGATGCAGCATAATCGAACGACTGAATACGGTATTTAAAAAATTTATGTTTCATTAACTTAAACTCGATAATATTTAAAATTAAGATTTTAAATTCAAAATTATTATATTCTCAGCCATAAATAAAATTGTATAAAATAAACTTTTTTGCAAAAATTTTTTTTGAAACAATTCTTTTTGAAACAAAATTCTATGACCTAATAGCCGTCGATTTCTAAGACTTAAATAGGATTTTTTATTTTCATATTTTATACCTCTAAAGGAGACCTTTCAGTATTATTAATAGCTTTATTTATTTTGCCAATTCAATTTTTTAAAGAATTCCAGAATTCAATTGAATCCTATTCAAACCTAGTGACTAGACAAAAATATATTTTGAAATTCAAATTTCTAGAAATATATGCTTTAAAAGCCAACTCTAATAATTGAATGCCATAAAAATTTTTTCATTTTAATATACTTAAACTTTTCAAAAACTATAAGTTCTTTTGGTTTTTAAACTAGGTTTATTTTATTTCTATTATCGCATCAAATTATAATATCTAAAAAATAAAATTTATTTTAAAACCAAAAAACAACTCAAGATACATATCAAGAATTTTTAATTACAAGTGGTAAAATATTTGAAAAATAGCCCTAAAATTTTTAAATTGAACAAAAACTTGAAAAGAAAGTTAGTCGTCAAATATTTAGTTTCGTTTTTCATTATCGAGAATTCAATTTTTTAACTAGTCTGAATTTTAATTAAACTAAAAAATCAACCTTTCATAATTCTTGGTTTCAATTTTTTTATTATTTTATTATTAGTTGCTAAATTTTGGTTTGTTCTTGCCATGAGTATCATTATAGAGCCACATTTTATTTTCATTTTTAAAATAAAATATTAAAAAAAATTTAATTAAAGACAAAATTATAAAAAATGCTAGTCAGTGAAAAAATTGTAATCAATTTAAAAGTTGATTTTGTAAATGAAATGCTTGAGTTACAAATATCTGTGGTACAACATTTAACTCGATTATTGTAACTATCACTTTCTGCGCAAGATGCAGAACATCCTTTGAATATTTTTGTCCAACCAAGACCATCTTCAGCTTCTTCTTTCTTTAAAATTTAAATTAAACCTTTTATAAATTTTCTAATACTGAAATTCTTACTTTGCAAAAAAATTCTCCAGCTTCACAAGTTTGAACATGTTGTCTAGTGTTCATATCAAATTTTCCACAGCCATCACATATAAAGCATTTAAGCGCTTGAACAGGATTTAGAATTAAACAAATAAATGCAATAAAAAAAAATTTTAGACAAAGCATTTCTAATCATGGAATATTTAAACATTTTCAACAAATATTTATAGTCATTCGGAATATCAAGGATCATCAAACAAGCTTATTCCATGTCGATTTCTCATTTAAATAATCTAATTTAAATTCAAATTATTATTTTGTTTGTTATCTAAGTCTACAAGTATCTTTAAGGTAAATTTAATCTGGGACCTAGGAGGTAGGATTTAAGTAACTGGGTGTATTCTTTTTTTATCTCAATTCAAAATACTTTGATTGAAGAAATTTTAATAAATTTACAATTTTTTTTTAATTTGGTTTAAATTGAATCAAAAAAATAAATAAAAGTTTTGCTGACTTTTAATTAAAAAGATCTCGATCCAAAATGATACAAATAATGATGATGTCAAAAAAAAAAAGAAAAAGCAAATGTATAATTTATATTTTTTTCTTAATTGTTTTTGATTTGATACTGAATGGATTTTTGCGTCTAATGCTCTAAAATCTTTTCAATTTTATTCATTGAAACGTTTTGACGGCATTTTTTCAAAATTACATTGTTTAAGATTGGTCATTTAATTAATAATATTTGATGATTGTAAATAAAAGAAATTATCAGCAATAAAAATTAAATCAAATTTCATTTAAAATTTAAAGATAAACCCTATTTTTTGTAGTATTTAAAAACAAATATTGTAAAGGCTTTATAATTAAACCATAGTCAAATCTGAAGAGCAAAATATTATTTTTAACCAGATTAACTTTTTTTATCACTAAAATAAATTTCCAATTTTAAGATAAAAAAGCATTTAAAAAAAACTCTTTGTAAATAAAAAGGGTTTAAGGATAAAAAAATTTTCTAAAAATTCCTTAATTTTTTAATATTATTAATATTTTAATATTTTAATATTTTGAGCAATAAATGTATGGTTTTAAAGAGTAAATATTAAATACAAATTATTTGCAAACATCCTATAATTCAAATTTTCTGATCAACAGTGCATCTTTCTAATTAGATTTTTTTCAAATTAACTTTCGTTTTTTGGTTTAATATGTTTTTTTGGTTTAATATGCAGATATTAAAGTTGATATTTGATGACAAATATCTAGTTTAAAATTAAATATCAAGTTCAAAGAAATGCTCTCGAAATAACAAAATAACATGTACTCAATCAGAGTCGTTTTATGAAATAAAATCTACAAGAGTATACGATATTAAATTTGATAGAATCAAAAATTTAAATCAATTAAAAAAAAGAATATCTAATTAGCGTTACTTAATAATATCAAAATTATATTTATATATTTTTATTTGTACCATCAGTATTACAAAACAGTAAAATGGAATTAAATAATTTTAACTGTAGGATTCTGATCAGCTTTTAAATCATCAATAACAAATTCTTTCGGCCTTAATTTAAATATTTAATTTGTTTGATTTAAATATAAAAATATTAAGAATTTACCATTCAAAAAGACGAGGAAAATTTCTAATTTCTTCTTCTGTAAATTCAGTTAGCCTTTTGGGTGGGGTCATTGAAGGTTCTATTTGATCAGTTATATTTCTTATTATGCCTTTTGGTATTTTCTACCAAAATAAATTAAAAAAAAACTTTAAAGTTTAACAAAATTACATTGTCTGGAAAAACTATTAGCCGACTTAGTAAACTATTTCTATATATTTTTGGAGGCATAGCGTTTTTAGTGCAATTTTTGATAATCCTAGTAGGATCTGTTTCATGATACTCCCATGCAGGTGTATATGTTGCACCTTTAGCATAACCAGTATGATGAAAAAATCTATATGTTCTCCATAAATCATCTTTTAATGCAATGTCCTTGCTATTAATTACTACAACATAATCTCCACAGTCACTTCCTACCGAATATATTGGTTTGTTTTTGCCTAATAAATATCTGGATAAAACTCTACCGGATATTATAGGATCCTGCCACTTTGCATCAAACAAATACCAAACACGAGTAAATGTAGTCCATTGCTTTTTTAATAAAAAATATTAATATTTTCTATAAATATATTTTATTACTTTAACTCTATTAAAAGCCATTTAAATGTAACAAAAAATGTGAATCTATTATTCAGAGTTTTCTTAAAATTCTAGATTATAATAGCATATAATTTGAGATTTAAAATTAAAATATTTTTGTTAACAAAATTTTAGTTTGTTTTAGAAAAGCATTTTATTTTGTTAAGTTTGATTGAGTTTGTTAAAAAAATTTGAGTAAATGCTTGATTTTATGTATATTATTTTTCTAAATTTTTATTCACTGAAACAAAATTTTTCTTTCAGAAAAAACACGTATTCAAAATTTTTAAGTTTCAGTTGAAAAGCTTTTACCTCTTACGTTTAAAAATATCTATTTTTTTTAATTTAAGGACTTTTAAGAAAATTAAAAAATTTCTTTTATAAAAAATATACCCAGCATTCTAATTAACTCATTTAGAATGTCTTCATTATCATCATCATCCAAATTACCCAAAGTAATATTTGTTTTGGGAGGACCAGGAGCTGGCAAAGGAACTCAGTGTTTAAAAATTGTCGAGGTGAATATTATTTTAGCATCAATTTAAAATAATAATTTTGAATTAAAGAACTTCGGTTACGTTCATTTATCAGCTGGAGAGCTACTTCGTGCTGAGCGACAGAGACCAGGATCGAAAGTTGGTGAGCAGATCGAGGATCATATTAGAAAAGGAACTATTGTTCCAGTTGAAATAACCTGCTCACTTTTAGAAAATGCAATGAAAGAAAGCGGCAAGGAGACATTTTTGATTGATGGGTTTCCAAGAAACAAGGATAATCTGAATGGTTGGAATCGTCAAATGGGCGAAAAAGCTCATGTTAAAGGTGTTTTATTTTTTGAGTGTTCAGAACAGGTTTGTGTAAATCGATGTTTAGAACGAGGTAAACAAAGTGGGCGAAGTGATGATAATGAGGACACATTAAAAAAAAGAATAACTACTTATAATGAATCAACTTTGCCAATAATTCAATATTTTGACCAAATGAAAATGGTTAAAAGAATTGATGCCGCAAAAACAGAAGAGCAAGTGTATTCAGAAGTTGAAACTGCCTTGAAAGAGATTAATTAGGAAGAGATTTTTGTTTTTTTCATTACATACCGACAATCCCATGATGCTATAATAATTTTAAAATAGACTTAAAATATCTAATGATTTATTTTTATATATTTTATGTAATGTACTTTTAAAAATACATGTTTTGAGATCATATTTATTAATTTTTAATATTTAAATCAAATATATTAAAACATTTCATTATATAATAAAGGAATATTTTAAATAAAAGCTAAAAATTTTAAAATGAATTTATCATATTTTACCTGTGACTACACTTAATTTTTTATTTCCCTTATTTGTTAATGCTGCTGGTCTCTTTCGGAAAAAATTGTGTTATAATTGAAAGTTTTTGATAAAATGTTCGCTTTTAAAATAGTTGATAAGTTGAGGAAAGACGCAAATGTTTTTTCTTCCATTATTTAAAAAAATTAGATAGACATAAAAAAGTAAAGTTATCAAGATTCAAGGTTAACGAACTGGTCAGTTCCCAATACTTTAATATTTTACTTACGTTACAGTTTTTATTGATAAATCTTTTGTAAAAATTAAAATTTTAATTTTATTTCTTATTAATTATTTTTTAATTTTTACTGATTTTTTAAAGGTATTGTGAATTTCAAGAACAAAAAGAACAAAAATTGTCCATTTATTGATAAATAAAAATTTACAAAATTAAAATACATTTAAAAAAATTCTGCAACTTTGTTGCATATTTTTTACCTAAAATAAAAGCTTTATTTACTTTTTTTTAGGTAAAAAAAAGCAATAATCAATTTAAATCTTATTGATTTTATAATTTTTGTCTTTATTAACATAAGAAAAATTATTTTAGGTAAAAAATTAATTTTATTGCATTAAGTTGCAGTATTTTTTTTTATTATTAATAAAGGTTAAGGAAATATTCGAAAGCGATAGCTTTCTTACAGCCAAAAGTAAAGATAAGTAAAAATTTTATGTTTTAAATAAATTTTAAGTTTTTAGTTCTAAGTTTTTTTTAAAATTTTTTTCCATATGGTAGGAATTAAATTAGAATAATGTATGGGGATATTCATCCAAACAAGTTGTTCTTAGTTTTTTGTTGTGTTGTTTTTGTGTTTTTTTGTTGATTTGATTTTGGTCAATTATTTCGTTTATTACTTGATGGTTTTCTCCATTGATGATGATTTTGTCGTAGAACCTGTGAGTCAGATTTAAAAGCCGTGGCTTTACCATTTCGATTTTTGCTTGTGAGTGAATATGTTCAGTGCTGTCCATGTAGTCGGAGCTAAGACAAAGGCGAAGAGTTTTGTTTTGGAGGATCTTTAGACGGTCAAGTACATTTTTGGAAGTGATAATTGCAATATGACTGTATTCGAAAATGGATAGTATGCATGTTTTATAATAGTTTAATAATAATATTGTATTTGATGACCAGAGCCGTCCTTTCAAGGTCTTTATTTTGTCGATCGGTGACTTTGTCGCTAATGTATTCAAAGTGTTTCATGAAGCTTAATTTTGGATCAAAAATTACACTAAGGAGTTTTGGATATGGATCAAGAACTATTTTATGGCAATTGAATAAGAGCTAGGTCCATTGAATACAGACGCTCGTACGATTTTCTTTTTCCAGCAGATGTGAAGACTGTGTAGGTAGTTTTGCTTGAATTTAGTTTTAAACACCATTCTTCGCCTAACAAATAAATTTTATTAATTTCTTCTTGTATAATTGGTTTTAATTGTTTAATGTTTGGTTTTTCTACATAAATACATAAGTCATCAGCATAAATAGCATGATTTTCCTTCAATTTTTCACTAAGGTCTGAGAAATATATTGAGAAAAGTGTTGGTGATAAGATGCAACCTTGAGGGATACCAGATTTGATGTGAAAATTCTGTGAAAAGATCTCTTGATATTTAACTTTGAATTTACGATTAGAAATAAAGTTACTGATCCAATTTATTAGATAAACAGGTAATTTGATTTTGTTTAATTTAAAAAGAAGTCCATCATGACATACACGATCAAATGCTTTTTCAATATCAAACATTACCACTCCACATATATTTTTTGAATTGAACGCATTAATTTGCTTGTTTGTTTGTTAGTTTAAAAATATTGTCTTTTGTCGAGTAGCCTTTTCTGAAACCGGATTGATGAGGCGAAATAACATGAAATGCCTTAAGATGTTGATTCACACGGTTGAGAATGATTTTTTCAAAGAAACGTGCTAAACAGCTGGTAAGCGATATAGGCCGATATGAACTGATTAACTTAGGGTCTTTGTTTGGCTTAGGAATCATGCACATTATAGCTTCTTTCCAGGTATCAGGCGATAATCCATTTTCAATAGATTCGTTAAATATTGCTATAATGACAGTTTTGGCCGAGTGAGGTAAGTATTTTAAATGGTTATATGATATATAATCTGGTCCTTGTGCACTGTCTTTCTTAAGACTTTTTAGACAGTTTTTAAACTCTTCATACATTACTAATTAAATTTCGTCTTTTTTTGACTGTTTTAGTTGTGATATGTTAAATCTTAAAACATCTTTGTTGTGGTTAAATTCATCGATATCTAGACTAAAAGTTGTTGTTTTGCAATCAATTTAAATCTTATTGATGTTATAATTTTTGTCTTTTATTTACATAAGAAAAATTATTTTAGGTAAAAAAGATGCAACAAAGTTTTTTTTTTGTTTTTAAAATTCACAATACCTTCAGAAACAAATTTATCTTTTTTTATTTTTAATTTCAATATATATTGAATAATATTTAAAAAGAGAAGATTGGCTATTCATGTTTACAAAATATTTTAAATTTTGATTATACAATTTACGCTCAACTCTTTAAATCCATTTAAAGAGCTACAGCAAGATAGTGAAAATTTGTTAAGCAAAATTAAAATAATCTCAACAGAAAATTTTTTTAATTATATCTATTTTTTAACTTAACAGCACTTTCTAAATATGTGCTTTTCAAGCTTTGTGCTTATCAGGAATCGAATGTGTGTTGTGATTAGGGAGACTATTTTTTTTTTAAATTATATACTTTTTTACGCAATTTTGCCTATGAAGCTTCACAATCAAAAAATAAAAACTATTGTAAAAAAAATTAAAGTTCGTCAAGGCTATTCAGTCCTCTCTGTAAATTTTAAAACTTACAAGAAAGTTTCACGGGAGAACGTTCTTAAAATGAAGACGATCGCAATTTTAATGAAATAGCAATTTCAAACCGATATTAATGGTCTTGTCAAGTGGTGTATTAAAAATTCAATTAATCTCTACATTGAGAAATATGAAATAATGTGATATCCCAAGAAGGATACCGGAATTTGTTTATTTGGACTTTATTGAGAGGTTTGCAAGGCTCAAGCCGAAAGCGCTGTGAAGAAAGATGAAAAGTGATAATTTTATTCATTTATACAGTATCTTGATAATTTGATGAGCTGAGCTGATACAGAAAACCAGTGGAAAATAAAGTTTCGTATGATACAAGAGGTAATCGGTAAAAACTAAGAAACTCGTAAAAAATGTTTGCCGGATCACAATTTTTTCACCAATCGATTTGCTAAAAATTAAAACCAATTAACAAATAAAGTTGATGAGTCGGAATCAGTTGACTTGTTTAAAATCAATTTAAAATTATTTTTTGAAAGAAAATAAAATATTATTTAAAGTCTGGTTAATAGGACTTTTACGCGGAAGCATGACAATATATTTGTTATTATCAAATTTTATATACTATGACTAAAAAATAAAGTGAAAATTTAAATCAATGAAAGTTTTTTAATTTTTTTTAGTCTGTGCATATTTTATTTTTTGATAATTGTTAATAGTTTTAGGAAATTTTTGCTAAATGAAAAATAATATTTTAATTATCAAAAATGTATTTTGATTAAAAGAACGTTCTTTAGAGAACTTTAGTTGTTCAAAAATGATTCGAGCATAAATACTTCTTATAAGAGTCAAAGTTTGAAGAAGAAAAGACATTTTTTAATGAAATCCATACACATAAAATAAAACAAAATCGGCATTGTTTAGCCTACTGATATGATAAGGTTTATTAATTTTATAATTTTTCTTATATTAAATTTATAGAATTTTTGTGAAATCAAAAAATTAATGGTCCTAATTTGAAGCTTTTAAATTTGTTTTTCTAATTTTGATCAAAATGTTTGAAATTGATTGATTCCTCATTTTTGAAGAGCCGATATGTATCAGAAGTCTAAATATCAGCACGCATCAGTAAAAAAAATTAAATCAAAAGGTGAATTTATGTCCATTTTTTCAATAAATTTGTATCGGTCCTTTTGCTTTTGCAAGAAAATTTGGACTTGGATATTTTACTATCTTTTGGTTTAGAATGGATTTTTTAATACAAATCAACTAAATATGCGTGTGAATGAAATTTTTTAGTTTGAAATATATCAAAAGCTAAAACTATAAACTTAAAATAAATGATGCTATTATAAATAATTAAAATTTAAACAAGAAGAAAAAAGTAAGCGGTTTCGTATTTAAACGGTAAATTAAGATACAGTTTAATTTAATTAAAAAATAAACTCGAATAATCAACATCGGTGCACGCTTTTGTCTTTTAACTTATAATCATTACTATTAAAGAATCATTTGGAAAAATTCAATCAAAAATAATAATTTATTAAAGCTTACCTACCTTTCGACTATAAAAGCATTTAATTACTTTATTTAGTTAGAATAAAAAAAAAGTATCAGCTTGATTAGTCTAGTTGAAATACCTTATTTCAGATATTCTATTTTGAGTTGGCATCATATTTATTCAATGATTAATCGATATTTGCTATTATCTAGGAAAATTTTTTTATTTGTTGTAGAAAAAAAAGCTCTATTTTTCAACCAATAGACTATTTTTTCTTTTATTTGTTTATTCTAATTGGTTTAGTTTAATTTTAGACACACGTTTAAATTAAACGTTTGAAGAGGAATAAAGTCCAAATTTAGTTAGAAAAAATAATTTCCATCAAATATCATAAAGAAATGTATTTTGAAGCCAGTATGATAAAATCGGAGTTTATGCAATCATTTGACGATCAGTCCAAACTGATGAGTCAATGGTTCAATGATATAGAAACATCGCCACCTTCTTCTTGCTCTATTCCATCCTCTCCTTTTGATCTCGCCAGTGATCTTCTACAACCTAACCATTTGGACAGTCAATTACAAATGCAGTATCACTACGATGTTCAATACCAGGAAAAAGCTTACGAGTATGAAAATATTACAAGTCAGTTTGATTATGGCAATCAGTTTAACTATCACTCAAGCTATTATCCAAATTACAATGATTATTCATGCTATTACCAGACTTCGTCGCAAAGCTATGATAATTCAGCTCAGTTGAGAAATTCACTTGAACTAGATAGCTCGAATATATCGGCTTCATTTTCATGCAGTCTGACCGAAACTGACGAAGATGATCTAATCGAGCAGCTTGATGATGAAAAAAGGCTGATCTTTCCAACCAACAGAACTCAGCAAAGACAAAGCCGTAAACCAATTTGTAGCCGAGTCGACGAACGTTTGAGCACAGAATCGAACGGAAAACGAAAAAGAAAGAGAATTCTCAATCGCTTACAAAGAGCAGAGGCTACAATGAGGGAAAAGAGAAGAATGCTAAAGCTCAATAAAGCGTTTGAAGAGTTGAGAAAAGTTTTGCCTATTTCTGAATTCGCCAAAAATAAACTTTCAAGATCAGAAACGCTTAAATCAGCTATCGAATATATTGACCGTATGGCACAACTATTATCTTTATAGAATTTTTTTTTTGCATCTTTAAATATAATTATTTATTGTAAATTTAATTAAAATTAATATTTTATAATAAAAAATAAATTATCAAATAAACCATTTGTTATATTTCATTCAAATGTAAATTAAAAAAGAATTAATTCAAGTAAAAATTGTTTCGTAATTTATTGAATTTAAAAAACTATCTTGTAAATAAGCAAGATTACTTTCAAAACATATATTTTAAGTTTGTCTTAAAATAGGGATTTTTGAAATTTTAATCCATAAATTTTAATTATAATAGGCTACTCTAATTAAGTGGATAAAAAGTTAATCAAGTTAAAATATTTCTAATTTTTAACTCATATTTTTTGACAATTAAACAGTTAAAAGCAATAAAAAATAATTGATAAGAGTCATATTAATCGTATTGCTCGTCAATATTGTTCCATTGTATTGTAAGTACTCATCTTAAACTAAGATATTCTACGAGTTTGTAACTTTTAGTTTCAAATTGCTTCAATTTGTAATTTAAGATGTTTTAAGAGCGTACAAAAAAATTTAGATACTACATATTTTAAGCCCACATGACTTTTTTAGGTGTAAAGATTTTCTTTAAGTGTGCTAAGTTAATTCGTTCTTCTTATTCTTTCAATCCATAAATAACTGTCTTGTTCAGTCGAACAGTTGGAAATTATTGTCTACTGGTGTCATGCTTTTTAGTTTATTTTTCGTCTTAAAGTTTTTATTTTTGACAGACTTTTGCTTTGAATTAATTATGTTTTAATAGCCTTTCAATCGATGCATATCATATTATCCAAAATGACTAATTGTTTACAACGTTTAAATGTAAATAAAAAACTAATCTTTAAGTCATATTTAGACAATTCCTCAAGCATATCCATAACACCCTATTAAATTAAACTCACAGCTAACGATATATGCTGGTCGGACCATGAGCTATTCTTCTGCTATATTTTATCATAAGTTTAATTATTGTATTGCTTGAAATTGAATGTTTTTTTGGGTCTAAAACTCGTTCTTGCAAATGTATCAGCTAATACAAAGCTTAAATCGCACAAATTTGAACTGTTCCAAAGCTATGCAAATTTAAAATATTTCTATTTGTTTTTGTTCCAAAATTCAAAGATAAAATTTTAATTTAAATATTTGAATTTATAGAGGTAAAGATAAATGTGTGATATCTTTAAATATATATTTTAAGAAACATGCAAAATTTTAAATATTTTAAAAGTCAAAGTCAAAACTAAAAAGACGATAGGTGATACTGAATATAAAAATTTAACGCTTGATTATTAAATCTTTTACTTGATTTTTATAGTTAAAAGATGAAATGGTTAAATTCTTTTCAATTGGAAATATTTTTTTAGAAAATTAGAATTAAGCTATGAAGGCTTTAAATATTTTTTGTTATTCGAAGTAGTAACTTCGATTACGCTTGCATTTATGTGAAATTTGGAAATATTTATTTTAAACATTTATCTTAAAACTTTTAATCGGAAAAGAGAGAAAAGAAGAAAAAAAATTTAACATTTAAAATTAAAGTATATCGAATGATACTTTTCTTTAGTTTTAATGTTATTTCATTTAAATTTTTTTTTTCATCGCCTTCAAGGGGTTCATTGAATAAATAAGTAAATATAGGCAAAATAAATTTTTTGCTCAATTTTAAATTTGCTCTTTTTACTCAAAACATCATGCTCTTTTCATTACATTGTATATTTGCAATTTATTTAAGTATTGTCAAGTCGGTAAGTTTTAAATCTCCTTTTTTTTGCATAATTTTATCCCAGTATTTTAATTTTAATTAGATTTAAAAAAAAAAATACAAAAGAAAAAATCCATAATAAAAAATTATAAATAAAATTAAATCTAGATAAATGATAAAATGATAAATTTTCAATTTTGTATTTTAGTTAAATCAAAATTTTTAAGTGTTTATTTTCAAATAATTGTTTGAGAATACAGAAAAAAAATTCAAAAAAATGAAGCTCCGTTTTTGATTATAGCTTAACCTTTAAAAATATAAAAAATTGAAGCTTTCAAATTAAAAAAAAGTCAAATAAAGCAAATTTAAACAAAAATCAGAACTTCGAATAAAAAAATCGGTATAATTATTTGAAAAATTATTCAAATTAGTCAAAAAATGTATTTAATCTTGAATATATAATTTAAAATAAAAGTATTATTAAAACATGTCAGAACATGTTGAATTTATGTTTTATCTTATTGGATGGTTACTAAAGTAACAGCTTAAGAAAAATAAGAAATTCTTAAATAAAAAATAATTTTAAAGGCTTACTCGTTGTTATGAAATTATAAAATAATTTCACAATTAAATTATGCATATTTTAAACTAGTATAAAAGAAAGCTTTTCTATTTAAAAAAATTAGCTACGGAGTCATTTTAATTTCTGTCGAAATATTCGATTTGAAATTAGAATGTCGAATTGGAAGGAAATTCTTGGGATAAATAAGCAAATTTTTTTAAGACTTTGACAATAAGCTTACTTCGTAGTTTCTCGATTTTTCTAAATTGAGAAAAACACGGCTTTTGAGAACCCATTTCAGCAGCGGCTCAGCGATCCGTATTCATCGGCAATGAGTTTGGAATGAAAGTACCAAGAGCCACCATCTATTCAAACATCAAGTTGATTTGTCTTCAATCGATTTATAGATTTGTTTAAATGGTGATCTTGGTCCAAAGACAACTATAAATTCCTTTTTCTTTTTTAGGAAAATAATTTACTATAGAAGTAAGCTTATTAGAATGCTGTGAAAAAACTTGCTTATTTATAGCAAAATTTAACTTCCCTGGAAGGTAAGCTTTAAAATTAAAATAATTTTGAATTTTTAAAAATAAAAAAAAATTACTCTATTAATTTTATTCTTTAATTATTATGTTTTGTTTTAATATCAATTTATTTTATTTAATAAAATATTTGAAAAAATTACATAGTTTTTTTTTAATCTTTGAGGAGAAAAATGCCTAAAATTTTTTTAGACCAACTATAAAATAAAGATTTTTTTGTTTTCAAGTATGCAGATTACCGTATTTCCTCAAATAGAAGTAACCATAAATAGAAGAAACTTGCTACTATTTGAGTCAAAAATCACTCTTTATTCGAGTTATTTTTTTAGAAAAAAATAGCGATAAATTTCTTATAATTGAGTCACATTTTTGGAGTGAAAAATTTTCGAATAGAAGAAATCCTTTGATGACCGAACTTTCTTATATTTGATGAAATACGGTAGTATTCAAAATTCAGATATATGAAATTCAAATAAAGCTGAAAATTTCCATTAGATCCTTAGAATTAGAGAAAAAAAATTCTAATTAATCTTATTTAAGATATTCAAGATTTATATAACTTAAATAAAACCTATTTAATGAAATTGGTAGCTTTAAAATAACTCGGTATTTATATTATTTTTATTTAAATTAACGAGAAATATGAATATATTTAACAACTTAAAATATTAAATGATCAATTTTTTTAAAGAAAATAATGGAAAAAAAGTTTAATGGTCTAGAAAGTATAATAAAATAGAAACATTAAAAAAAAAACTCTTAACATAAAATGAATTTTTACACATTTTGTTATCAAATAAGCAATTCGCCTAAAATCAATCTTAAACAAATCTGTCAATATATAAAGAATAAACAGCTCTGCTAATTGAAGAAAATCAAATTATGTATTGATTTTTAATTCTTAATAATACATAATTTAGACCCTCATTTTATTATTATTAAAATAAGATGTTCATTCAAACTCTTAAGCGTTGTCCTGTTAATAAAAAGGCAATGATCTTAAAAAAGATCCAAATCATGCATTAAGAATATTATTGATCGAAAATGTCAAACAAATTCATACGAGAGTGTACCAGATCTGGAAGACCTAATATTTCTGCTGAGAAAGATTATCGTCAATTGGTGAAAAAAAAATGGAATTCCACCATCACATATTCTAGCGCATAACTTGAACTGCTAGAAGACAGAAAAGCATCAGGTTCCCTGTTTAGACTTTGATTATTAGAAAGAATATCTGAATGTAAAAATTTGGTTAGAAAACCGAGTCTAACAAAATATAAAAAAACTTCTTCTCTAAGATAAAATCTTTATGATAAAGAATTTAGCCGAAAAAAAACTTCCTCTAAATTACAATCCTAATCCATTCTATTTAATTCAAACCCAAATTTATACTATTTGGTTTTTATTTTTTTATAATTTTTACTTTTCGACGGATCACTTCATCAATTTAAATTAAAAAATTTTTTCTAATTTTAGCTTTCTAATGGTATTAGCTTAGAAATATTGATAATTGATTATTTGAATTGCTTTAATTTCTATTATGAT
Organism: Brachionus sp. 'Tiscar'; assembly: GCA_006352455.1. Classification (NCBI taxonomy): domain Eukaryota; kingdom Metazoa; phylum Rotifera; class Eurotatoria; order Ploima; family Brachionidae; genus Brachionus; species Brachionus sp. 'Tiscar'. The sequence continues at coordinate 41,818 of VANL01000085.1, read as the reverse complement.
AATAGCTTTAATAAGTTTGCTTTAAAAAATTAAAATTGGTAAAAGTTTAAGTTATTCTATAGAATGTAACAATTATATCAAAGATTTATTTAAACTCGCGAACAAAATTTAAAGAAAAAAATCAAGTGAAAATTCTTTATAAAATAAGATTCTATACATTGTTGAATTATTAAAATACTTTAACAATAACCACAGTTGGCATTTTGATTTGGTTGAGAATTTTGTCTAACATTCAAATTATTCGATCTATTTTCCCATAAACCTGGTGTTTGAAGAATTTTTTCAACTAATTCTTCAAAAGCGATTTCAACACCTTCCTTGGTTTTAGCGCTTGCTTCAATAAAAAGCATCGAATGCTTTCTTGCAAACTTTAAGCCTTCTTCTTTTGTAACCTCTCGATTCGATTTGTCTATCTTGTTGCCAATCAGCATTTTCACTATGTCTGGCTTGTTTGCAAAAGTTTCAAGTTCATTTAGCCAATTTTCAAGTTTTGTAAACGTTTCTCGACAAGAAACATCATAAACGAGTATAGCACCCTGGGCTCCTCTGTAGTAGCTAGGAGTTAATGTCCGAAATCTTTCTTGACCAGCTGTGTCCCAAATAGCCAATTTCGTCTTGTTGCCTTCAACAGTTAAAGTCTTTACTTTAAAATCTACTCCAATTGTTGCTGACAGCTGTGGATCGAACAAGTCATCGGTAAATCGAAGCAAAAGTGATGACTTTCCTACTCCGCTTTCTCCTATAATTAGAATTTTCAACGTTGTTAGAATATCATCATCCATTCTCTTGAAATAGAAATTTGATTTATCTTACTCAAATAAACTTAGCAAGATAGAGAGCAATTCAGTTCTAAAATATAATTTACGAATATATTTTTTTCTTATAAAATTGAAATAATTTATGTGAAATAATTTAAAAATTTTATTCTAAGATATTGAAATTTAAATTTGCTCTAAAAAGACAAAATTTTTTGATTTATAAATTAAGCTATTTTTTTATTTTTAAGTTAAATAAAAACGAACAATAATAATTGTAAGCTAAAAGCTTTTCTAGTAAAAATATAATTATCTATCAAATAATTTTTTCTTTTTATTAAATGATCAAATATTTGAAAATATATTGATAATTTGAAATGCTTTAAATTCTAATATTACCTTTACTCTTTATTCTTTTTTAACCTAACATCATTTTTATTATGTCTGATTTGTTAATGTTCGAAATCTTTCTAGAGAATAGCCAAAATTTTAAAGTTTATATTGTCTGTATATTTCAAGCAACTTAAGCAATTTTTTTTACATTAGCAGTCAAAACATTAGTAATTCTCGTTTTCACGATTTCTTTAATAAAGAACTAATCCAATACATTTTTTGTCTTTTTGTCTTAAGAATTGCTTGACTTGCAGAGTAGGTGACTTCGTAATAGTAATTCAATGGTATATTTTAATGGCATTGTAATCATTAATCAAAGTATGAATTATCTTCAAGTTTTATTAGATAAGTATAGTGAATTTGATAAAAATGAACAATAAATTTTATCCTAAATAAATCGATTGCTTTGTCCAGCATTTATTAAACTAAAAGATTATTGGCCGTGGTTCTTACATTTATAGTTTAGCAATTAGGAAAATTTAATAAAAATTAAACATTAATGTGATATTTAAATTTTAAAAAATGATTTATTCAAATTTTTACGAAATTGTTGTTTTAGTTCAACTTTAACTACTAATTCTAAAAGCTTAATTAAAATTATCAGAAAAGTTTCAAAATCAAGCCATCGAAATTTTTAATCATGGGACTTTAAAGAAGAACTCCAATCCGTCAAGACTCGGCCTAACATATTTAAGAAAAAAATCTTTCCATTTAGACGGTACTATGCCGGTACTAATCGATTGATTAAAGATGATTGTGAGTGGAACTGCTACGCTGGGGCATTTTTTGAGTATATATGGATGTAGCATGTCGTTTCCCATAGCCTTGGATGGACACAGTTCGGACAGAACTTTAGACACTTCTTGTATAGAAATCGGCTCTGAAAAGTAATCCTTTCTGCTGACTGAGTTCAATACCATGTCATTCATAGCTTTGTCCTGCAAATACTCAACGTCGCTTGGGCAGTCCTCACGGAAAACTGAGTGAAATTGACTGTTCAATACATCACATATCTCTTTTTGGTCTATTACTTCCTTATGGTCGTGCACTAGCAGTTTTATGCCACTTTTTGAATGTTTGCTCTTGATATACGAATAAAGAAGCTTCGTTTCATGCTTTGCCCTTATTATTAGATCGCTTTCAAATTCGGACTTAGCCCTTGCTATGCTCTTAGATACCAGCTTACACTGATCCTTGTAGCTATCAAATAAACTCTGATCCTTCCATTTACTTGCGATTACTTTTCTCCAAAGACGAAATTTGAGCCGAATATCCTTCTTTAAACTTTTGTTTAGCCATTTCGGGTTTTTAAGCCTGTCTTTCCTGGTTTTAATTGAAGGCGACATTTCCTCACGATTCCATTTAGGATATTCAGAAATATCTCGTAATTCTTGTTCGCGTCTCCAACCAGAAGTTTAGGCCAATCGAGTTCAAGCAGCTCTGATTCAATTTTATGGCATTCAGCTCTTTGATAAGCTAATTTCCTCCCCGATATGTAGTTCGTAGCTTGATTTTTCTCACCTATACCAATACCGAAGTCTATACATAAGTGACCATTTTCGAGTGCTGCCAAAGGTGGTCTTAGTTCAATGTAATCGATTAAGCTATCTGAATCTGTAAAAATTAAATCTAACGTGCTTATTGGCTTTTCCTTGCGTAAAAAAGTGAAATCCGAAATATTCATTGCTATGGGAACTAATCTCGTACATCAGTGACTTCAATAGAAGATTTAAATGTCTTAATGACTCTTTTATCAGGCAATTAAGAGGCACAAGGAATTTTTTTGGATTAACTGCAGAAGATGTACCATCATATGAATGCATTTGGGAGTTAAATGAAATATATCTGAGAAAAATGAATTATCAAGGCGCAAAAGGAAGCTTTTTTACAAAATTAATTAGAATTTGTGAGATAATTTGCAAAGATCGAATAAATAGGAAATTGAATAAAGAAATCTTGACTTAGCAATTCAGAAGCCTAATTAATATTTAATTAATGATATTTTACAATTGTCAATTTTGCATTTTTGAAATCTTACTTACTTTTTAATATTTTTTTTCAAAATCTTAACTTGATCTTTTATATTTAAGTCACTTATCATGTTAAGTCAATAAATATTTAAAATAAATAAATAAAATCAAACAGTTAATAACGAAAATTTGACTTTAAAATTAAAATAATGAAAATTTGTGAAGGGGATTTTGTTTCTATAGCGACAAAATATTTAATAATTTAGCTTTTTTAGTTTATTCAACTTTTATTTCATTTCGAAGAACTAAAACCAAAACTACTAAAACAGAATTATTAACTGTATTTGTATTGACAATTAACTATTTTCAAAATGGTAAATTGACAATAAATCAATTTTTCAAATTAATCATTTTTTTTAGCCTCCGAAAGGTAAGAAAGGAAAGAAAGGAAAAGCTAAAAGGAACACTCCTACAGTTATCGAAGGGATATCGACCGAAGAAATGTCTAAGGAACAACTTGAACAGCATATAGTTAGTATTCGCGAAGAATTAGATAGAGAAAGAGAAGAACGTAACTATTTTCAATTGGAAAGAGACAAAATAAACACTTTTTGGGAGATAACTAAGCGACAACTGGAAGAAAAAAAAGCTGAGCTTAGAAATAAAGATCGAGAAATGGAAGATAGTGAAGAGCGGCACCAAGTCGAAATTAAAGTTATGAAACAAAAAGTGAAACACTTACTGTATGAACATCAGAATAATTTGGCTCAATTAAAATCAGAAGCTCAATTAGAACTTAAAGTTAATAATGAACTTAATCAAGAAGGTCAAATGGACCTTAGAACCGAAAAACGTCAACTAAAAATTTCGATGAAAGAGCAAGAGCTGGCTCATGAAGATGTGATACGAAACTTAAAAAAAAGTCACGATTCGTTTATTACTAATTTAAGGGAACAGTTTCAAAATCAAGCCAAAGAAATTGAAGAAAAATATGAGAAAAAACTCAAACAACTCCGAGACGAACTTGATATTAGGCGAAAAACCGAAATACATGAAATTGAAGAACGAAAAAATAAGCAAATTAATAAATTAATGGCTGATCATGAGAAAGGCTTTAGTGATATTAAAAATTATTACAACGATATTACTTTGAATAATTTGTCTCTAATAAATACTTTGAAAACTGAAATTGAAGAAGTCAAAAAGCAGCGAGAAAAAATAGAAAAACAAATGTCGGAAGTACAAGCAGAAAACAAGAGAATGGCTGAGCCTTTAAAGAAAGCTGAGGAGAGAGTTGCTGATTTAGAGAGACAATTATTTTCGTATGAAAAAGATAAAGCTTTACTTGCTTCGACAAAAGCTCGCTTAAAAGATTTAGAAGATCAATATGATAAATTGGGTTGGGAACATGAAGTATTAACACAGCGTTTTGAAGGAACAGTAAAAGAGAGAGATGAATTGTACAAAAAATTTGTAAAAGCTGTTCACGATGTACAGCAAAAGAGCAATCTTAAGAATTTATTATTAGAGAAGAAACTTGGTGCATTGGGAGATACCTTAGAAAAGAAGGAAGCTCAATTGAACGAGGTGCTAACAGCATCCAATTTGGACCCGTCTGCTCTTACTGTTGTTACAAGAAAATTAGAAGATGTGTTAGATTCAAAAAATAGCGCTATTAAAGATTTACAATATGAACTGGCTAGAGTATGCAAAGCTCATAATGATTTATTAAGAACGTACGAAGCCAAATTAGCTCAGTTTGGAATACCAGTTGAAGAAATGGGATTCAAGCCTTTAGAGAGTACAATCGGCGGAAATCAACAACAATTGGGTAAAGGTGTATCTGGTCTTGTTTCGGCTCCAACATAAAAGTTTATCATCAAAAGTTTTATTTTATCTAATTTTGCCTTCTTATAAATATTAAATAAAAGCTTTTAAAAATTTAATCAAATTTGAAAATGTATTGCAATTTAAGTTAAAAATTTTATGTTAAATTTCAACTTTTCACTTAAAATGATACTACTAGATTATGATTTGTAAAAAATTCTAAGGCAACAAAAAACATAAAAAATCCCCGTTTTGCTGAAGTGATGATGAAGAATGCAGTTTGAAAAGACAAACTGCATTGGCAAGGTTGACTCAAAAAATAATGTGAGCGCCAAGCATGCCTTTTTCTCAAATAAACAGCTGACTTAAAATCTCCTTTTGATAGATTGAATGTAATTGGTTGATACAGCTCAACACTGTCGAATAATGGTGATATCCTCAGAAAATCTAGCTGTTAGGTGCCACAGCAAGTAATTTTTATTTAAAGAATGAATTTTTAGGAACGTGATTAACCCTAAATTAGAATTTATTCTTTAAGATTCTTTTTAGAAAAAAAAATTTCTTAAGATATTTCATAAAATAGCTTAAAATTTAAAAGAAGGTTTAATTTCACTCAACAGATCATAAACTTTTAAAAATACAAAATAAAAATTTGAAAAATTTTTTTTTCTAAATAATTGAGTGCAATAATAAAAAATTTTAAGTTAAAAAATGGATTCATTATGTACAATTTTTTCAAAAAATCCTAACAAAAACTTTTTTCGACAAAAAATCCTTCTTTTATCTTTCAATTCTAAATTTTATTGAAAAAGTTATTGCTAAAAACTTTAGAAACTCAAAGATAAAGCTTCTAATAGCAAGTAGACAAATTTATTTTTTAAATACTTAAATTTAGATTTATCTAAATAGGTTTTTTCTTTTAAGTTTGCTTTTACATGCACCAACTGTGGGATTTAACATGCGTAAAATTTAAGTTTGATTAACAGTTTTTTATTTTATCTTCACAGCCTAATGATTTTTATTTTTTTAAAATTATTTATAAAATATTTGTCAACTGAACGATATTTTTAAGGGATTGTTAAATAAGAAAATTTACTGTTTCCTAATTACTACATTACAATAAAAACGTCTCTTAGCTTTTTCAAATACTGTAGATCAAATTTAAATATTTGAAGATAGAATTTATTCATTAAAAGCTAAAAAAATGTAGTATGGCTATTAATTCAGTAAGACAATTTGCTTAGCAGGTTTAAAAATTTTATAAATAGATAGAATAATTACGAAATTTCATGAAAAAAAGTAACAAATATTTGCTTTTTTATTTATTTTAAAAAAAAGCAAGTATGAAAAAATTTTTATAATTCATTTCTGAATAGGAAAAGACAGCTAAAAGTGAATATAATAATATTTTTTAGTCTTTTCATAAATTCAAAGGCCAAGTTAAAATACATAAATATTTCAGAATTTATAAATAAAAATTAAAAATCTTGTGCATGTAAATATGTTTTAGATTAGACTCGAGACTTATTCGTTAGCTCTTGTGATGAAAATAATTTTATCACATGTCTATGCTTTAAGAATATTCTAAAAAAATTAATTTTTTCAGTCTTTCTTTAATAGAGTAAAAATGTTTGCGTTAATTCAAAAGGTGTTAGACTGGTTTAAAAGTTTATTTTGGAAAGAAGAAATGGAACTAACACTTGTTGGTTTGCAGTATTCTGGAAAAACAACATTTGTGAATGTCATAGCTGTAAATCTTATTAATTGAGAAAAAATATTTTACATAATTTTTAGTCAGGTCAATTTACCGAAGATATGATACCAACTGTGGGATTTAACATGCGTAAAATTACAAAAGGGAATGTAACAATAAAATTGTGGGATATCGGAGGACAACCACGATTTAGAACAATGTGGGAGCGATACTGCCGAGGAGTTAATGCCATCATGTAAATTTAAATTTCTCTCAAAAATCTTAAGATATTTGTGAAAATGTTGAAAATTTTAGTTATATGGTCGATGCTGCTAACCACGATACTATCGGAGCTGCAAAAACAGAGCTTCATAACCTTTTGGATAAGCCACAGCTTCAAGGAATACCAGTTCTTGTCCTAGGCAACAAACGCGACTTACCCAATGCATTGGATGAAAAACAATTGATAGACGACTTAAATTTAAACACAATCCAAGATAGAGAAATATGCTGTTATTCTATTTCATGTAAAAAACAAGAAAATATAGACATTACATTGCAATGGCTTATTCAACATTCTAAATCAAATAGATAAACTCGTGTAAATATCAAACAATCACAATGAATCAGTTCAAATTATATGGATTAAATAATTTATTCATGAAAATTTCAAATTTTTTGTATTATTAACTTAACTAGTCTATTTAAAAAAAATAAATTTATTAAATTATAAATTATTTCATAAAATAACAATTCATCTATGAGTTTAAAAAAATGTTTTTGGATCTAATAGACCAAAAAAAAATTTTGAGACTTATATTTAAATCAATAAAAATATTTCAATAAAGTGGAGAGTGGTCTGCAAGAGAATTTGAATGAAAATGATGAAGCTAGTCTTGATCTATTTTTGGATAAAATTTGTAATGAATATAAAGATGGATGGACAGAAGAAAATTGGGAAGAAGTACCAAATGGATTTCATTTTAAATCTTATTAAAAAAGCTTTTAAAAATATTTTAAAGGAAATGGAAAAACATCCTTTTTTTATGACAAAAATTCCTGAAAACGGTGAGCTACCTCCTGCTGTAGAAGGTAATTAGAATTTAATTTATAACATATGAAAAATTTTTGAAAAATACCGTATAGCTATCCGACAATTGAAATGGGACCCTGAAGATACACCAAGAGGTTTAATTTTTGAATTGACTTTGTCTTAGTTAGAGCATATATATTTAAGAAAAAGCTGTCAAGTTAAAAGATGAAGGGAATTTATATTTCAAGGTTAAAAAATATTCTCAAGCTGTTGTATCATATACAATGGCATTAAAAGAAGAAATAAACGATGATAGCGAACTAAAATCCACTCTTTATCAAAATAGAGCAGCAGCACATTATTACATCAAAAATTATCGATCTTCACTCAGTGATTGCATTTTTTCACGCAAATACAATGCGAAAAACATAAAACCAATATACAAAGGTGCTGAATGCTGTTATGAATTAAAAAATTTCGATGACTGCATTAAATGGTGTGATATGGGTTTGATAATTGACTCTGACGATGTTCGTTTAAGAAATTTAAGATCAAAAGCTGAAGCTGATAAAAAGACTCGCGAGAAAGAAAAACGCAAAAAAGAAACGTTGGAGCGAAAAAAAAATCAAACATATTTAAAAATTTGGAATCTCATTAGACAAAAGGATATTAAAGTTCAAGAAAATGAAAAAGACTTTTTAGAACTGCTAGATAATCCTACAAATCCTCAGCAAAAGAGCATTTCAATAAATAGTCAAAATGATAAAGAGCTGGACTGGCCGGTTATCTTTCTTTATCCTGAGGTTGGTCAAACTGATTTTATTGAAGGATTTTATGAAAAATCAACTTTTAGCGAGCATATAAACATTATGTTCGGACAATTACCTGACTGGGATAGTGAGAAAAAATATAATCCCAATTCGATACAGATTTATTATGAAAATCGAAAAAGAGGAAAGCTAATGAAAATAGATCATCAGATTACATTGTTAGAGGCTTTAACTAAAGATGGGTGAGAATTTAAAAGTTAGAAAATTCAACTTTTTTTAAATTATTTCTTTTTAAAGTATGATTATTCAGTTGGCAACTCCAAGTTTTATAATTTTAGTGAAAAACTCCAAATTTGAAAAAATTTATATAGAAAAATTTGATCAAATAAATTAGTTAAAAATTTAAAGTGAACATTTATTTTCTTATTTTATTTTATAAAAAGTGATTAAATCAACAACTTGAATTTTTTCCTTCTTTTAAACTGTCTTACTTGTATAAGTCGAGTTGTCGATTAAGAATGCTAAAACAAGAAGTAGAAATAAAGAATAAAAAATTCAAAGTGAAAAAAAATGATAGAGAAAGTAACCTTAGTCCATTAAGTGGTATAATTAAATAGAATATATTTACAAAGTTTATTGAATTTAATTATTTTTTCTTTTTTGAAAGCACATGGAATGATTGAATTGTGTCAGCAAATAATTATAGAAAATAAACGAGTATTTGACGAAAATATTCGAATTATTGAACAAAATCAAAAGATTCTTGAGCAAAACAAACGAGCCCTTGACTTTATAGACCAATTGCTGACAAAAAGCAGACCAAGTGAATAAATTTAGCTAATTTATTAAAAAAATATATGTTCTTTTAGTTTTAGTCAAATATTGTATTTTGTTAAATTTTTGAAATATTTTTGGAATATTTTGTATTAACCTTGACAGCAAATTTATTGGAAAAATAACTAATCATTTTTTGTTTTTATTTATTGGAAAAATAAATAATTTTAACAATAAAAAATCAAGTTGAAAAATAAATTTTTTAAAACTTAAACTAAACAATTAACAAAACTTAAATATTTTATTGAAACGTTTTCAAATGAACCTAATCTTCAGTTTGTCAAAGTGTACTTAAACAAAACTGTTTGTTCAATATTTTTGTTTGTTTTTACAATTAAAAAATGAGAAAAAAATAGTTTAAAAGATTATTTACAAAAGCATACTTTTTAAAACTTTATATTTAATAAAATATCTAAATGATTATACAGCACGAAGAGAGTAATTTTTTTTTATTTTTCTTAATTGACTTTTTTTCGACAAAATTTACATCTTTATCTGAAATTTCGCTCATTTTATTACTCTCGGAAAGCTTTTCATCAGATATTTTAATTTTACTATCATTAACTAGATTTTTGACAACTGGAACGGTTGACTGCTTGATGGCTCTTGTATACGAATCGTTATTTGGTCTCGTCTGAGCACATAATTCAGTTCTAGATTCGGATTCACAAATTTTCTGGTCCATACTTTTAGATTTATAATTCATTTGTTGCAATAGTTTAACAATTGGTTTATCATCGCCTCTATTAAAAACAACACTTTCTCTCGGAGTTGGTGTTGTACTAGAAACTTGCTGGCCATATATTTGAGCTGGAATCTCACTGCCTGCTATTGTAGATCTATGATAGCGAAAGCTGTTGTTCTTACTCAACTGGCTGCTTATGCTCATTTGAGACATGTTCGCAAGACGATGTTCTACTGACAGTGTTTTTGAACTAAAAGGAGTTTGTCCAAGCTGCGAATTATGATGTTCATTTTCTGATGAAACTGACAATGGCCTGACAAAATTGTTATTTGATCTCATTCGAGCTCGAGATCGGCTTGACGCCGATGTAGACCGTGTCCACTCATGAGCTTTGTTCTGTTCTGTTTCACTGTCACTTGTATCAGTAGATAGTTTTGGTGGCTTGGTAAATTTTGTCGTTTCTTTATATTCTTCGATATTATTAGGTGTTTTTAATTGTAAGAGAGAATCATCATGAAAATTTTTACTATTAACAGGACTTAATTCTTTGTCTCCTTCGAATTCTTCTTCTGGTATGGTCAACTTTGAGATTAAATTATCACTTTGACTTATTGATGCACCACGCGAAGAACGTCTTGTTAAAGAATGATTTAATTGAACAGGAATGCGATTGTTTTGATTCAATTCATCAAAACTTAATAGATGCTTGTCTTCTATTAGATTAGTTGGTGACATTTTTAAATTTTCCGATACAGTGCTTAAATTTAAATTTTCAACTTCTTTATCATTTTCGTCTTCATTCAATTCTTGTTCTTCGTTTTCTTCGACCAGATTTTCGTCTTCTTCTTTGGCTTCGGTTTGTCGCATCAATAAATTTCTCTGCTTTAATTTGAACTGATTCTTTGATAAAACAGAACTTGACGAAACTGATACATTTGACGACTGTAAGTCAAGCAATGGTTTTCGCTTTGTAGAAACGACAGGAATTTTTTTTTGTTTCTTGATCTGGGAGCGTGTACTCTTCTCGGCTAGTAAATAAAATGCAGCGGTAATGTAATTATAATTGTCCATTTTAAGATTTTCCTCAATAATTTGTCTTGATTTGCATATTTCACCATCAATCATTAGTTGAATTATTTTCTCTCGGTCTGATACAGTTAAAGGTCTTCTAATATTCGACTCAAAGTCACTTTCATCTGATTCGCCATTTTTTTTCCACAACCAATCATGAGTTTTAATATCATCAAGTGTTATTCGTTTGCTTGGATCCCTGACTATCATACGAGAAATGAGATCTGAACATTCGGCGCTAAGATATTCAGGCAAATAGTATTTACAGTCTAGAATCATCATTAGTGTCTCACTGTCATTGGCTTCTTGAAAAGGAGCTCGGCCTGTTACTAGCATGTATAGTATCACTCCAAGGCTCCAAATGTCTACAGGTGGTGCATAGTATGAATCGCCAAGAAGTATTTCTGGAGCCGAATAGGCTAGTGATCCACAAGAAGTTAGCAGCTTTGCATCTGGCTCGTATACGTTGCTAAAACCAAAATCGGTCAATTTTACTTGACCGGTTTGCTGAAAAAACACCACATTTTCTGGTTTTAAGTCCCTATGAACCACTTTTAAATCATGACAATATTTGATTGCATTAACAATTTGTCGAAAATAGCATTTTGCTTGTTCTTCATCGAGGCCACCCGAATGCTTCATTATGTAGTCGTACATATCACCACCATCACCAAGCTCTTGAATTAGATACAGTTTAGTATTGGTGTCTATCACTTCGTATAGCCGGACTACATTTGGATGTTGCACTAATTTCATGCACTTTACTTCTTGAAACAAATGTTCTCTGGACACTGAGTCCAATTTTAGTTTTTCAATTATTTTAATTGCCACTCTTTCTCCTGAAAATACATGCTTTGCAGACTTAACAATAGCAAAATGACCTTGGCCTATTGTTTCTTCCAAATCATAATTATTGGTAATAAACGTGTTTGAAGAATCGAGGAAAAATTTTGAGTTGGTCCTTATTTCAAGTTTATTCCGACTCATTTCAAGTCGCTTATTCAATTTGTGACCAATTCACTACTTATTTACAATATTATAGGCATAATTGTGTCTCTTTGCTTTAATGATTTCAATGTAATGTATAACGCAATTTGTATACATACATATACATATAATTTTTTTTTATTTTCCAATTTAAATATATAATAAGAAAAAACCAATAAAAAACTGGAAAATAAAAATTATTTCGATCTAAATATATATGCTTTTTTTAAATATTCCTAAATTAATGATGGAAAAAAGTAAGTTGCAAAAGAAAATTAACATTCTTTGTCCACATTTTAGATGAAAATATTTCAATTTAAGAAAACAATTGATGCTTGAAGTTGAATATTCGTAATGATCATTCAAGCTTGCAAAAATTACGCGATGAGAATTAATGCTTACGCGTTCATGGATACAACTAGAAATAAAAAAATAATTTAACTAATTTACTAAATCTTTTACTATTAACCCTTATCCGTCCAAAACTGGATCATAAATGACCCAAACTTCTGTTAACGCCCAAGCAAAAATATTTTAGCTTTCTTATGCATTAAATGAAAAATAGATGCATGCCCGGAAAAAAAAGAACGCTGAAAGAACTCTGAAAAGACCAGCGTTAAAACGGCGTTCTTTTCAGAGTTGTTTCAGCGTTCTTTTTTTTCCGGGTGGATCAAAAATGACCCGTCTTGGACTGTAACGTAGTTTTTTTTATTTTGGACGAAAAAGAGTTGAGTAAAAAAAACTAAATCAAAGTTCATTTGCGAAGTAGTAAATTTTTAAAGATAATTAAATTAATTTAACAAAATAAATAATCAAATGATTTTAAAATTTCAAAAATGAAAAATTACAATTCATAAACTGACTGTACATTTCGATGTTAATAAATTTCAGTAAATAAAATAAAATTGATTATAATTATTAATACTACATAGTTTACCTAATTTAAAATTTGTTCATCTAATTGTTCGTTAAACCCGAGAACAAAAATTTGTTTTCCTAATTGGTTAACCACAGTTCACTTAACAGACTAGACCGGTATTTTTTATATACTTTTTAAACAATATTCTTGTATTAAAAAATGAGGCTTTAATTTATTATTTTTGTTTGACTTGAAATTGAACTGTCATTTATTGGAGTATCAATTTAAATTATTTTTATTTACTAGGAAACATCTTTTGGATAATGAAATAAAAAAGAAAAAAATTAAATGTTTTACAAGTTTTGATAATATTCTGAAATCAGATGTTTTGTTTTGTTTTGATGTTAGTGTTTTCCGAAATCAGATGGTTTAAATGAAGTTATTTTACACATATTTTAAATAGACTAAAAATCATGTTTTTTTTTTCTAAGGAAAGTCGCATATAAATAAATAATCAATTTCATATATAATTTTTCTTATTTTATTTTTAATCAAATAAATTAATTTTATTCAAATATACAATATCAAAAAAAACTTAAAAATTAATTATTTAAATGCCAGAGTTCTTGCTTAGTTTCAATATCATCCAATTTCATTTGCAATAATTTATTATTTTTTTGTAAAAGACTATTATTGATTTTCAGTTCTTCAATTATACTGTCTTTAGCGCATATATTTGCCTTCAAGTTGAGGATTTCCTGCTTAAATTTGTAAAAAAGCTTTGATTGAAACTGATATGAGCTGAACATGAGTTTTTGCCACTTTTTAAAATCCCTTTCCATATTGGTCAATTCAGCTATAAATGTAGATTGATCGTCATCTCGCAAGAAATTTTCTACTTTAACTTCATCCCATTCTAAATCAAATTCAAGGTCAGCATCAGATTCAATATTTTTAATTATTGGCTTAAATTGAATTTTCATCTCACTAATTGAAGCGTATGGAGGTATATAGCACATTTTAGTTGCATCTGTCCAAATATCGCCAATATGAGAGTATTTACTATTCAAAATAGGATCAACTAAAAATGAAAACTTTTCATAAAATTTAATTGCATTTGTATCAGAACATGTAACGATTGCGTCGTAATTTCCAACAATATCTTTATTTAGTAATAAATTAATCAAATACTTTCCAATTGAATAGCCTCTATATTTGTTGCGAACAGCGAGCAATTGAAGATCAATTATGCTTTCATCTTGGCCAGGAAGTTGGTATGAGTTTACACGCTCTAAAGTTGCACATGCTAAAAGATTTCGAACTAGGCTACATCTTTTTGATTTGGCATTTTCAATAAAAGATCGCAAACCTAGGGTAAAATGTTTAAGCTCATCCTCACTTTCATCTAAATCATCTTCGTTATTTGATTCATCACTAAATAAATTTTCAAATATATTAGGAATTTGATCAATAGATTCTTCGAAACTACTCAAACAATCATCACTTGAATACGAATCATTATCTTCTTCATCTTTAACAATAATACTGTCATTGTCTTTGATGATACAAATTGTAAATGCTTTTTGAGATTGCAGACATTCATAGATTGCTCTTTCTCCAATGTCAGGCAACGATAAACTATAAAGTCCTGTAATAGAATGAATAACATCGTTGAAACATTTAACGCTAAACATTTTTTTGATTAAAATTTTTTGATTTAAAGAGTTTTTTTTCTTTATTTGATCAAAAATTCTTCCAATTCTAATCGAGTAAACTTTGGCATTAAGAACCGTATCTCCTTTTTTAAAATCTACTTTTCCTATGTAACCCAAATCGCAGCCAAATAGAGTTTTGTAGCTATTCGATGATTCCATTTTATCATCTTAAAATAAACAAATTTTAAAATGACGTTAATTGAATTAACTTGAATTTTTAGATTGATTTCTCAAATTAAGATAAAACAGAGCAAAGATTTATTTTGATGAAAAATTTGTAGTTTTGGTTTTTTTTAAATTAGAGTTTTAAAAGATTGATTTAATCATGTCTGAAAAAAATATTCAATAAACTATGGTTAATAAATTTTTAATCTTAGCCACTTTTAAGACCGAATTTTGGTTTATATCCTAACTAATCTAAACAAAACAAGAAATAAAAATTGAAATAATCTGATCTACTGGTCTAACGACAAGGTCATCTCTTGTAGAATTAGACAAAATTGAATTTTTTATTTTTATTCTCTTTCAAATTATTTGGAGCGAAAAGTTTCAATTTTTGAAAATACGTTATTAATAAAAAAAATATATTTTTGTACAGCAATTGTGACAATTGCTGTACAAAAATATATTTTTTTTAGTTTTTCATTAACGTTTTTAATTATATTGCTTCTTATTTATAATAACATATTTTACATTACTAAAATATTAACAAGTACTATTAGAGCCTATTATTTAAGCTGTCTAAAAAAACCCAAATTATAAAAATTATAGGAATCAAAACACATCTAAAAAGATGTAAAACAACCCAAATATCGTTATAACAGATTCGACTTAAAAACTCTCTTATTTTTATTTATTTAATCATTTAAATCAATTTAAAAAATATAAATATAAAGTTATTCAAATACATAGTATTGTAAATAATGATATATGATATCAATTGTATCTTTTATATTTATCCAATAAACTTAACTTAACTTAGTAAAGTATTTTTAATATTATGTTTAAAGAAAATTTTAAAAATAAATTTACGATAACCTAAAATAAAGCACATATTATAAATTAGTACAATATTTAATTCACAAATTCTAAAACGATTTTTCTTGGGAAAGAGTTAAATTAAGCTAAAATTGTTTTATTAAATGAAAATACGATTTTAATTATTTTATTCATTTTTAATATGACACAAAATCGAATAAATTTCTTAATATGTATACTTGATTTTTATGAAAAATGCTTCCAGATTCAATTAAACTTTTTTCCATTATATTTTTAGTTTTTAAAGTTAAATTTTTTAAACTGATGCTATGGAAACACATTTTGCTAAAATTTAGTCTGATATTTTATTTTTGGTATTAAAATCTATTATTAAAATACAAAATACTAAAGACAAAATTGAAAATAAATTTCAGTATTTCATTAAACTGATGAACGAGAGTCGCGAAAATCTAAAAAAGTTAAAGACAATATTGTGACTTGACTTGGATGAAAAAATGATCTAATTCAAAGTTGTTAATTGGTTTTAGGTTAAAAATGTAACTTATAAAATAATAACTAAACATTTTAACTTAAGATAATTAAATTAATGTTTTTTTTTTTAATTTCAAAGCTCCACAAAATATTTGAACTTGATTTAATTTTAAAACGAATTTTGATTGTTTGATTAAAATGAAGATACTATAAAGAAAAAAAAATCTAAATTAAATTCAAATAAATGTAAATATTTTTAATTTATTTATTTTTAATTATTATTTTTTTTAAATAAAATCAAAAAAACTGAAATAAACACACAAAATAAAAACAAAATAACTTTTTTATTTTCATATAAAAAAAAAAGGTATTAGCATAATAATATTTGATATTCTAACACCTTAGACATTCAAATTTAACAAAAAGATATATATTTAATTGAATTATTTTTCATATTTTTCATTTTATTTACATTAAGGATTTATCAAAACGGCTCTAATATTTTGACCCATAAAATCAACTCCATTTAAAGAACGACATGCTTTGGTTGCTTCTTCGTGCGATTTGCACGCCACAATTGCATCTCCAGTTGGCTGTCCACGATCGTCATGACGTATCTTTAATGTTTGTTCAATTGGTGAATAGAATTTAAACAATTCTAGAATGTCTTCTCTAGTTGCCTCATACGAAACATTGGATAATAAGACAATGCTATTTTTATATTTTTGTAATTCAAGTGGTAGCGGTGGTAAATCAATAGGAATTGGGCTTGATTGTTTAACTCTTTTATTGCTATTGTAAATTGATTGATTAAAGGGTCTTTTGAAATTTTGTTCTTCGAAATCAGAATTAAGTTTCGGCTTCTCAGTTGTACTAGCCGGAGTAGCCAGAAGAGCTGGCTTAGATCCTAAGAGTGGTGTCTTTGCTTTTTGATTTTTAAATTTAATTTGACTCAATTGTTTGTAATCATTAGAACTTAGTTGTTTAATCTTAACTACTCGGTTTCGAAACAAGCTTTCAGTTTTGGTCAAAGCCAAATCTCGATCTGATTTTGTGTAGAACTCACAAACGCATTCACCAGTTGCTTTGGATGTCTCAGGATCCGCTAAAATAATTATTTCTTTGGGATTTATTCCTTTAAAGAATTGGCGAACATCATCTAATCTTGCTGAAAATGGAACACCACTTAGTAACACAAAATAATCTTCATCTTCATCTTCAATTTGTTCTTGTTCAATGTCTTCATCGTCTAAATTTTTTACAGTAGAAAGCTCGCGTTCAAATTCTGATTTAGATATTTGAAATATTTGGATTCGGCTCTTTCCAACCCGTTCATCTTGTCTAGTCAACGCTCGTTCAACATCAAGCTGTGTTTCAACTTCACACAGTTTTTTGGCTTTCATTATGGTCTTTGTTTCTTGAGAGCCATCTTGATTTATTATTTTAGACTGAATTGGTGTTGGATTTGTGGTCACAATGCGAACAAAGCGAACATTATTGAACATGCTTTTCAGAGAAGTTTCATCAAAACGAGCTGGCAGACCGTAAATTTTAATGAAATGACCATAATTAGAATCAGTATAAGACTTAGTTGAATCAATTTTTTTTAATGAAGTTTGACCACTAATATCGGCCTCACTAGACTGAGTTACCTCAATTTGTTTGTCGTCATAAAATTGACCGTTTCGACACAAGGCTTTTTTCAAATCAACAATACTAACCAGACGAACAAAAGCTTGGTCTTTGTGAACTCCATTTGAATCAACAATAAATTTTATGCCGTTATGTTCAATTTGGACGCCCTGAAGAAACGATCTAATGTCTTTGTAAGAACAATTAGATCCAAAATTTTTAACTTTAATTATAGGCTCTAAAGGACGAGATGCGTGTGAAGTATTTGCAGGAGCTGGTAATAAAGGCGCTTTAGAGGTTTGCTTTTGTTCAGTAGATTTTTCCTCAAGTTTTCGCTTTAAAGATTTATCATTAGCTGCAAGAGAAGGAGTGGGCAAAAGACTTGGTTTGGTCGCCGGAGGTATTGACTCTGACACTGGCTGATCAGGGCTCAATTTTTGAGTCTGAGTTGTTTTCAATATGTTGATTATTTCATTTATGTTTATATTTGATCCAGAATGAGTTGGTTCCGGCTTAGTTTCTTTGTTAAATAATTTTGTTATCGAGTTTAATAAATCGAGAGGATTTTGTTGAGACTGAGTTTTAGCTAGAATTTTTTCTATTGGACTTGAATTAGCCGATGAAATGGCTGTGACTGGATTCTGAAGTTGTTGAAGCTGATTCCTAGCTGCGGTTATCACGTTTTGCATCTCATTTTTACTTGATAAAAAAAGCTTTATTTTGGTGTTGCACAGCATGTTTCCATCGCGAGCCATTGCAAGACGAGCATCTTCATCGGACTGAAAAGCGATAAAGGCATCTCCTCGCTCACCCCCTATGATATGCACCCCACCGTCTGGAATTAGCAAGCCATCAAAGAATTTGCGAATGTCAATAGAACGAGCCTCTAGTGGCAAATTTTGTAAACGGATTATAACTGGTCCTGACATTAATAATCAAAACTAATTCAACCAGAATTCAGATAAGAATCAAAATTCAACCAAGCTAAAACATGACAATATAAGTCAGTCAAACTCAAAATAGTAAATCGTTCTCAGAAAAATTTTAGATTTTAAACAATATTGATGGTTAAAAAAATTTTCGTTTTAAGCGCTTAAACTTGGACAAAGATAGTTTTATGCTTGTATTATTAAAAGTTTAAGAATTTTTTGTTTTGTTGACGAATGTTTTAGAAACAAATTAATATATGAAACTTTTGCAAAACAAATGCAAAATAAAAATTTAATTTATAGTGAATGCATTTATTAAAAATAAATTATGATTTTTTTACGAAATTATTCATTTTCTAGAATACATCCAGACAAAATATACGTCTTAGTATAATTGTTGATTAAATTTTATATATTATAAATTAAGACTTGATTTTAAATACAAATATATAAATTTTATATGTATAATTGTTGATTATTTTAATGTCTGATTAAATTTTTTTTTGCAAAAATGAATTTCATCAGATGAATAAGAAAATTTAATTTTTAAAATAAATTAATTTATTTCAAATAATATCCAAATTAGATTGCCTGTTGCCTACTTGATCAAAATGTTCAAAATTTTACAACTCTTGGATTGTATGTTATTTTTCAAAATCGAAAGCATGAAAAATACAAAACAGTATATAGATTTTGTTTTTTGGTTTATCAAAAACTTTTTTTCTTTTCAAATTGCATATTTAACAATGAAATTTGGGGATACATGTTGGGGTTGCGAATTTGAAAAATAAAATTTTTCTTTATAAATTTTATTAAAATCCGCAACCCCAAAATGCATCTGGGATACATATTGTATCTCATGATACATATTACATATAAATATATGTAGCGAGGGATATATATATTTATTTTTCAAAAAAATATTTTTGAAAGAATACATAAAGTATTTATTCTCGGTTTCAAAATAAAAATTGTATTTTTTTGATTCACAAAATACATACCGGATACATTTGGATACATTTTGTATCCGAGTACATTTACATGCATCCGAATAAATCATATCAGAATACATTTTGATGCATCCTCAGATACATATTTTATGTATCCTCGGATACATGCCAAAAATGAGGTTAATGGGACTCATCTAAATCGAAATAAAAAGGAAAAAAAAAAAAAAAAAAAATATTTTAATAAGGCAGTAGGCCCCGATAAGGTAAGTGGATTTGTTCTTAAGAAAATAGCTTATTCTGCAAGCGTACCAATTATGTTAATATTCAAAAAATCAATTGAAACAGATGAATTACCTTCCATTTGGAAGCATGCAAATGTAACTCCATTATATAAAAATGGAGCTAAACTCAATCCAGGTAATTATCGTCCTGTTTCACTTACCAGTATTATCTGTAAAATACTGGAGGGCATAATTAAAGAACTAATGTTAATGCACTTATTGAAGAACGCTCTTTTATCTAACACTCAACACGGTTTCGTTCCGAAAAAGTGGTGCTCTACAAATTTACTAGAAACAATGGATATAATCTCAAATCTACTAGCCTCTGGCAATCAGATCGACATCGTATACACTGACTTTTCCAAGGCCTTTGACAAAGTTTCACATCGACTGTTAATCTAAAAGTTATCAGCTTATGGATTCGAAGGAAAAATATTAGATTGGGTGAAAAATTTTTTAAATGGAAGAAAGCAAAGAGTTGTTCTTGGTAACGTTGAATCAGAATGGCTTGATGTTACGAGTGGTGTTCCGCAAGGATCGGTCCTTGGGCCTCTTCTTTTTGTTATTTTCATAAACGATTTGTCCGAATCTTTAAATAATGAAACAGTCTACGCTAATGTAGTTAAGTTATTGTATACCTCATTGGTAAGAACTCTTATTGAATATGGAACTAGTGTTTGGAATCCATACCTGAAAGAAGATAATAAGGAATTATAAAAAGTACAACGTAGAGCTACGAAGTTCACTCCAGCCTTTAAGAATCTTGAGTATGAAGAAAGATTGAATAGAATAAAACTTACCACTTTGGATACGAGAAAAAGAAGAGGCGATTTGATTCAGTTTTTTTAAATTGTAAACAGTCAAGAAACTGTTAAATTGGTAAGTGAAATTAGGTACGTTCAAAGAAATAATTATATTTTGAGGGGTCATGCAAAGATGGTTACAAGACAACTTATTAAAAATTGTCCATCACGGTTCAACTTTATCACAAACAGGGTAGTAAACGACTGGAACCATTAACCAAAAAATGTTGTTGAAGCAAATTCATTAAATTCCTTCAAAGCAAGACTTGATGAATGGTTAATGGTACAGAATCTGGTGTGATTGCAAAGAACTGCCACAGCCTTACGGTTTAACTCGACTTGCTCGAGTCGCAGTTATTTTTACTACTACTACTACTATTTCGGGTGTTTTTTTACTCTAGATCGCTTTTTTATGTTTTTTAATTATTTAATTGTAATAAATTTTAAACGTAATTTTTAAATTAATTAAATGAGATTCTTATTTTAAATATAACACAATATCTTAGGATCATGCCAATACTTAAAAAACTATATAAATGTTTAAAACATTTTTGAATAATGTATTGAATATAATGTATTGAATTATACATTATATATATTTTTTACTTTTTTACAAACAATTTACATTCAAAAATTGGCCTCTTTAACTTTTACAATTTTTTACATTAGTGTAAAATAATTTTTAAAAAAGAAAAGGAACTTTTCGATTTTCCTTAATAAAGGCTTTCCAAAAATAATCATTTTGGCTAATTTTTATCTTGTATTCAAAATTTTGTTTTATTATTAACTAATTTAAATCTTAAAAAATAGTGAAATGAGGTTTTTAGGTTTCTATTTTTTTTTTAGGTTTTTAAGATACGGAACATGCTATAATTTTTATGACCATTTCAGTAGATTTAAGCTTAGTTTTACAGTAAAACTCTAAACAATTATTATTTTATTATTTAACTTATTTTCTATTCGGTGGTTTTTATTATCATTTTCTTCCAGTTTTAAAATTAAATCACTGAAATTAAAAGTGAAATGAAATCATTCAATTCAATTTTTGAAGACATATCTAAAAAATACCCAATTAGTCTTTATGCGAATCAAAAAAAAAAATTTTTTTTCTTATTAAAACTTAAAATATTTTTTAATTAGTCGATTTAAAAATTTTTATTTTAAAACTTAAAAAGTGAAAGTTCTACATTATATTTAGCCTTTTTTTGTCAGTTTCATATCATGATAAAATAATTTTGTGTTTATTTTAATATTTTTGAGTAAAGACTTCCTAATAATATTCATTTTGGCTAATTTTTTTTTAAAATTAATTTAGACCTTGAAAAATTGTTAAATAAAATTATTTTAACTGTAGGTTATTTAGATATGGCAAATGATACTATTAAACAACAAATTTATAATTTTTATGGCCATTACAGTAAAACTCTTTACATTAATTTTTTATTATTTAACTTATTTTCTATTCACAATTTTACACCAATTTTTAATTTTGCTAAATTTTAAATTCTGTTAAAAATATTTGGTGTAGGCCACTACATTATTAATTATCTTAATGTTTTGGCAATTAAAATAACAATTAAATTCTCAAAATCTGTATTAAGGTTTTATCTTATTTGAATGTTTTGTTTATTATTCACTTTTTTACCATTTTTTGATTAATATTTCTAATTTATTTTTGTTTTGATTTAATATTTAAAAAAAAAATTTTATTAAATTAATTTATCAAAGATTACATACTAAACTTTAAGCCTAGATCACATAGGTATTTATTTCAAACTTTTTTTTTGGACTCCTTTTAATCCATGAACGCATAGGTTCGTAACATGGCAAAAAAATATTACGGTAATGATAATTTTGTAAAATTTTAACAAAAATCTACAAAAAAAAATCTATTTTTACATAAATTAAAATCAAAATGATTCAACTCTATAAGTTAAAACTATAAATGCTATATTTTTAAAGTAAATTTTGGCCTAACTTTATGTACAGGTCATATAGATTTAGCGCATCGAAAAATTAATCCGACCATATACTCATGTAGAATATTTAAATATGAACAAATTAATATATTAAAAGTAAATAAAATAGATAATTTTAGATAAATTAGACGCAATGGAAGAAAAGCCTATTTTAGAATGTTTTTGGCCTCTTTCTCATGCTAGACACATTAAAAAAATATAAATTATATCACGTTGGATTACACTCTTAAAAAGCTATCTATTGACATGCTTATTATGAATATCCTATGTTTGGTTTAAAAAAAAATTTAAAAAAAAAAAACCAAAAATTTTAAGAAAACTTTGACAAAGCATAAGTATGTGAGGAATTTTGCCAACGTGACGTTATGACAATGGGAATGTGTGCTGTATCCAATGACATGCTTATCTTGCCGGTACCATGCACGGTCATATAGAACGAATCTGTTCAAGTTGAGTCGTTTTTTACGCTTGTCAAATTAAATAAGAGTAAGAAATAACAAATGATACATTATTCAATTTATTTTTCAAATTTTATTTAAAAATTGAAGTTATTAAAAATCAAATGCCATTATATTT
Organism: Brachionus sp. 'Tiscar'; assembly: GCA_006352455.1. Taxonomy (NCBI): domain Eukaryota; kingdom Metazoa; phylum Rotifera; class Eurotatoria; order Ploima; family Brachionidae; genus Brachionus; species Brachionus sp. 'Tiscar'. Next base: position 18,606 of record VANL01000085.1, on the reverse strand, counting down.
TATATGCGCTATTTTATATGGCTTAAAAATCAAAGACTCCACCATTTACGAATTAGTAAATTCTAAAGAAACAACACTAAACTATTTTAAATAAAAAATTATTGTGAAGAACGCTGTGAGTAAAGAGCTCTTTCTTCGCCGCTGTCACTGATAAGTCGAGTAACCATCGAATCTCCTGTACGCCATTCAACTTCATGAATAAATTCGTTAGGTGGACTAGATCTACCTTGACCTCTAGACCAAATTTTAATAGTTCTTCCACTCCCAATAATTGTATTCAAAGGAAATGAATAAATTATTTCTGGTTCATTATCTACTTTCCTTTTGATTTGCCATTTACTAATATCTTGATCGCCTCTTTTGCCTGTGTTTTCTATTAGAACGAACTTACCATCAGGACTAATCTCTTTAATTCCTACAGGACCTAGAGAAAAATTTTATAAAATAATTCTTTTGTTTGATAGCATTAATTTAAACTAAGTAATTTAAATTTTTATTTTACTACAATACTAAAATTAAATACTAAAAATTGAAAAAAAAAATAAAAAAAATAAAGCAAAATACAAAATTTTGGAAGACCAATTTTATTAAAAACATCTAATGCTCATTAAAAGAAGTAAAAATATCATTTTTGCAATATTAAAAGCTACTAATTATTTTTCTAAGTATTAGCAAGTTAGTAATTGTTTAATTCATTAGATTGTTAGATTTTGTTTCATAAAACGACTAATTTTGTTTTAGTAATCACCATAAAGGTTACCTTTTGAGGTGCGTTGAACCTGCATGCGCTTTGTAATTGTTTCACTGGAGAGTTCAGTTGATGAACCTCGTTGAGTGTATTGCTGTCTGGAAGCCCCTGATGGATCTTGACCAGATGCTGATGAAACAATTGTTTGTTGAATCAAATTATTGACAGGAGCTCCGCTCGACAAGCCACCTGAAGCAGAGGCTCGGCTTGAAGAATAGCTATAAGATGTAGTGGTTCCAGATCCAGCTGTTTTGATTCTTGTTTCTTCGCATTCTAATAAACGTCTATAAGTATTAATCTCAAATTCAAGAGAAGTTTTTCTATTCATCAATTCATCATAAGTGGCCATAAGCTCAGAGATTTTCTCTCTTAATGTTACAATCTCTCTATCTCTTTCTGCCAAAGTGATTTGATTAGATGACTTTGATTGTTCGAGTCTTTCTTCTAACTCTCTTAGGCGAGCCATTAATTCACCATGTTTTCGCTGCAAGTCAACAAATTCGCGTTGAGACTCAAGGTGAGTTTGTTTCAAAGCATTAGCGTCTTCAACACTCAATCCAGTTTGTGTCAAGCGTTGGAATTCTCGTTCTTTAGCAACTTCTTTTTCAACTTCTTCTGTTTTTATTCTATACCATTCTTCTAATTCTCTCTTTTGCTCCTGATTGAGTTGTTCAAAATCACCACGAATATCCCTTATCGCTCTTTCTAATTCGGTCCTATAAAACTGTGCTGGATCAAATCCTACAATTGTTTGCAATCGGCTTAACTCGGCCACTTCTTGTTCGTGGACAGCTTTTAAAAATGCGATTTGCTCTTCTAAAGTTTGAACTTCATTTTGACGTGCAATACGATCAATAGTTTCCTTGTCTAAATCATCTTTTAGCTGTTTCAACTGTTCGGATAGACGACGTTGTTCTTCAATATATTTAAGTATTTGTTCATTTAAATCATGCAATTGACTTTTCAAATAGTCAGCATCTTGACGAGTATTGTCAAGTAAACGCTCTAAGTTGACAATTTTGTTCTTATCAGCATTAAAAGAATCCATAGCCAAGTCCATTAAGTTTTTAAATTGAAGAGCATCAGATTCAGCTCTTTTGGCTTTTATTTCAGCAACTGCTTTTAGCCGAGTTATTTCATCGATTAATTCTCTGAAGCGTAATAATTCAGGTTCCATTTGATCCTTAATTTTTCCAGAGTCGAATCCCCATTTGGATTTTAAGTCATCAATGTCAGCCAAAAGCTTTCGATTCATCGCCTCCAAAGCGCGAACTCTTTCTACATAAGACGAAAACCTTTGATTTAGCACCTGTAATTCTTGTTTTTCATGTTCACGTTTATCATTCATTTCTCTAATATGATGAACAGCTTGTTTAGCGAAATCTTCATTTCCGCCATTCATACCATGTCCTATTTTAACACCACGCTCAATAATTACGTTTCGTTGTTTAACTGACATTTTATTACTTTAAAATTCCGAATTAAATTTAAAAAAAAAACTATTTTCTTTCTAGATAGAAAAATGATTTTGATCACATTAAGATATTTAATAAACAATTATAGTAGTAGTTCAACTGATTCTCATTATCCTTTTACTCTAAAGATTCTAAGCAAATCATCAAATTTTTTAGACTATAAATTAATTTAGAATTGAGAATGATTTGAAAAACATTAAATTGGAGAATGTTTAATATAAATGAGTAAAAAATGGATATTTTTTTTCATATTTCTAAGGTATTAAAACTAGCTAGCAAGTTTCGCATGAGAGATTTTTTAAATGTAAAAAATAGATAAAAAATAAAGATGAACAATTTCAATTTAATATTGATTTCGAAAATAATTAAATTTTTTAGAAAAAATAAAAAATTCAAAGATTTTAATTATCTATTTATCTTTAATTTTAAAACATCAAGTCCATTCAACCTGATTGTCATTTAATGACAACATTTCTTACTTGGATTGGTAGGTCAATTTCTAATAGCAAAATAATATCCTCACAAATAATCCGATTGACATTTTCTCGTTTTATTTTTCACCATAAAACTATATGAAGCATAATTTTTAAATTAAAAAATCATCTTTAAGGCTTATTAATTAAAATTTATTTGAGATACTATCCCTTATAAATTTCTAACCTATTTTTAGATTCAAATTTTGGACTGAACTCGCGTCCAGCTCAGGGTCAATTTATATGACAGCTCAATTTCTTTCTATTTATTAGAGCGTATGAATTTTTGTACTTAAATTTACAGCAAATTTTTTCACTACTTGACTAAAAATACTCCTTTTTGAACTTTTTATTTTAATTAAATTTTCATATTATTTGAGCATATTTACTTAAGCCTTCGAGCCTTTTAGAAATTTAACTAAGTTTAAATTCCTAAAAAAGTGATTTTGATATAAGCGATAACTGAATAAACGAGTTTTAAAAAATGCCTAAAATATGTTATTTAACGAAAAATATTATTTATGAATATAATTTGTATCACTATCTTAAATTCTAACGCCCTTAATAAGGAATATTATTGTTTATTCAAAAATTTTCATACGAATGACCCATTTACTTAAATTACTGAAATATCTTTATTTTGTTGCCATAAAGTTTGCTATTTATTTGAATAAATATTTAACAATTGTATAATGATTAAAACCAAAATTAGTTGCTGGCTAATATTCTCAATTGAGCTAATGAATTTTGGAAAAAATTCTGTTTTGTGTTCAATTTTAATTTTCTATCTATATTTATAGTTATTTTAAACTTTCTAGCTCAATAATTTATGAATTCAAACATATTTTGATAGATGAGTTGGATTGAAAGATTCATAATTTAACCTTTTATTATTTTGAAATTTTCAAATACTGCCTACTAAAGAAAAACCAAAATTTTAAAGATAATAATCTAAAACTTAATCTCTCTAAACTTAACCCAATTTTTTAAAAGAAACCATAAATTGCTATTGGAATACTTAGGCACTACTATGATTGTCTCCGATTTCAGACCTCTTGCGGTCTCAATTAATCTAACGAGGTGAATTTAATTGAAAAGAAAATCACTAATCTTGTTTATAATAGTAACTAGTCAAATAATCAAATTTCGATCTTGGAGTAACATTGGCAATAGTTATAAATGAATATTCTAATTTAAAACTTTTTTGGTTAATAAATATACTAATTTTTTTAATGTGCTATCTATCAAAAAATTTCTATTTTAAATCAAAAGTTATTTATTATTTCCGACAAAACAGCTTTAAAATTTGAATATAAATTATTGAATTTTTTTCCTAATTTTTTATTACTAAACATTTATGTTTATATATATTTACCTGTTTGAAATAGCAGCAATTTATGATTCTCTTAGATTATTTTTTATTTGAAAAATAAATAAAATCTATAATTTCTCTTAAAAAAAACATTTTATAAATTAACTTATACAAGAAAATTTGTTGTAAAACTTTCTTATTTTAAATATGTCTTGGTAATATTATTTTATTACTTTTATATTTTAGTGAATCATGCAACATATTTTTTTTGCTTAATTTTAGTACTTTTTTAAAAAAATGATTTTCTTAGGCATTAATAAAATATATAGTTGAGTTAAATCTTTTATGATTAATTTTTTACTATTTTCCTACCTGAAGCAAACAATGAATATTCTCAAGTTTATTACAAATAAATAAATATCTTCAATGAGACCTTATGCTACCTAAATGGCTTATTAAAATTGATATTTCAATTCATTTAGAAAATTTTGCCAAAAAGCTAGGAATAAATATGCTAAAAATATATATATTTTTTTTAATAAATAAGGTTTCAGAATAAAAGAACCAAATTTTTTGATCTTTCTTACCTAATATAGGAATACTTTAAAAATTTTTGTTGTGATTAATTTCATTTTTTTATGTAACAGCAAAATATTTAAAAATCAAATTATCAAAAACTAAGCTTTTTAATTTAAAATACCAATCAAGATTTTTGAAATCGTTTAGTCTTTTTTAAAATTAATATAGTAGCAAATTTCTCAAAGCATTTTATATAGACTAATTCTTACCTAATTTTAATATTTAATCTATTAAATAGGATAAGTTTTTAGTTAAATCAAAAAAATTTTTTCTTAATTCATTCAGCACTCTTTATCTTTTCTCATATTTCAAGTTTTAGATATTTATCTATTTTAACAAAAAAGTGAAATCCTACACAGAATTTAAGTTTCAAAGTTAAAAGAAACATTTGATCAAATGAATTTTTCTATTTTTTCTGATTCTATAATTTGTCTTTTAAGCATATTGACCTTTTAAATGTATCCATGGTAATTTTAAAAAAAAAGTATTTAAATGATTTATCAATAATATTAATAATTTAACTTTTTCAAAATAACATATTATAATTACAAAAGCTCACTTCTTATTAAATTAAAAAAACTTTTAATATGAAAAATAAACCTTTGATTTGTTTCATAATATGCAATAAAATTTATAATGCTCGAAATATTAAAAGTAAAGCTTTTTAATCAACAAAGTTGATTTTAATTTTATTTTATAAAATAGAGTGGAATAAACTTGGAAAAGTTAATACAAAGATATATTTACAAAAAAACAAAACAAATTTTTAAATAAATTCTTAATTTGATTTTTTCTTAATATCTTTTTTTTTTTGAAAAAAACGCCTTTCAAAAATAATCTTCTGAATTATTTAATAAATATTTAGTCAGAAAAGACAAAAATTGAAACTACTTATAAACCGATTTTATTACAGAAATATTTATGTGCATTTGAATAGATATTAATTTGAAATAAACATTATATATTTCTATTTCAATTATTAAATTCAAACTAATAAAATGGATATAATATTTTGCTCAATATTTTACTAAAGCCAAAAAATGAAATAATTATAATCAATGTAAAAATGCTTAATTTTTCAAATAAAAAAGTTAACAAGCAGCGTCTTTAGATTAAAATTTTCAGCTTTTATTTTTAGAATTAAAAGACCAATCATGATTTCTCCTTCTCGCTTAGTTTTCTCAAAAAGATCAATTAATCAAGCATTTTGTAGAAATATTGGTTCCAGTAGCATTGTTCTCCAAAAAGCTGATCCGATTCAAGAATTGTTTTTGAAAAAAATCCGAGAATACTATCAGAAAAAGAAGTAAGAATAAACCTTTATAATCCCATCAAATATATTTTTAACCTAGCGCTTCCAAAACTGGCCTGATCGATTCTTCGCCAGAAACCGAAAAAGCTTTGAAAGATGAAATTGAGAAAATCAACAGACAATATGGATCGAGTGCATCAAGCGATTTTCCTGTTTTTAACTTTTCTGGTTTGCTTATTGAATTTGATTAATTAGATTCACTTTATTATTTTTAATTTATTTAGAACCCAAATTGGAAATAAGCTCGGAAAAACTAGACAATCAATAAAACCTTATTTTATGAACTTAATGAATTCAAAGTCTATTAAAATATATTTTAAAATAAAAAGTAATTAAAAAACTGAAATTTATTAATATTCTAAATAAAATAAAATTCTTATTTAAATTAATTAAATGTTAATTGATACAAAATTAATGTCTTAAAGCTTTTCAATGCTTCTCTTCAATCAATTCGCTAATATATTCAGTGTAATATTCTAAATTTTTCGAATTAACCGTGTAAGACTCTAAAGGGCAATCGTGAACGGCTGGCTGATTAAACCATTTTGATACTAAATTGACTAGCTAAAAAAAATTTGTAAACTTTGAATTTTAATTTTTTATTTAAAAAATACTTCACTGATTAAATTTTTATTTTGTTCACAGGATTCAATTTTTTCTTCGAAAACATCAGAAAATTTGGCAATTTGATGCTTATCAATAGTTTTGCAATTATAAAGCATTAAGTCTAGATCTCCGAAAGACTTTTCAGTTTCGTTAATAAATATTTGACTTTCTTTTTTATTAGGGAAAGCTTTTATTTTCTTACAAATTTCCGAAACTTTTTCTGAAAAAATCGACATTAAAAAGCTATTGGATTTACCCTCTTTTTTAAAGTTAAATAATTCTTCAATTAAATGTAAACGCAATTCAAAATCGTCTTGTTTTTTAGGCTCGTTATTAAACCAATGATATAAATGTTGTTTATATAATTCAATTTTGATCTGCCTAGAATCATTTGGACAATTTGAATCATTTTTAGATGAATTCATGACAATATTTGATGAGATGAAAACTCGAAAAATATCTGCTAACTGATCCCACGATATTCCAATTTTATCTAAGTCAAGTTGAAGTTTTTGATTGAAAAAATTAATACTATCATTTACAACATCTTCTATTTCAATTTGCTTTTTATTAATTTTCAACTCCATGCTTTTTATTCGATCAAATCTTTTAGTAATTGCTAAAAAGCTATCTCTATAAAAATCTTTTTCAGACTTTAATTGTTCAAATATGGTATTTAATTGATTAAATTCACAAGAAATTTTTTTTAATGTAATAAAACTTTTAAAATATCGTCCATATAAGCTCAGGTATTCCCGGTAATACTTATTGATGCGATTTTTTTTTAAATTTTTAAATAGAAATTGATAATTTTGATCATTTTTAATTTTGTTAGCTTGATGATGAAAGCATTGAGAATTTAAAACTATCATGTTTAAAAGCTCTTGATTAATTGCGTCGTCTAGAGAAAGAACATTTGATAGTGAAAATTCGTTAGTATTCTGATATTTTAAAAGATCGACTTCATTTTTTAGAGTTTGTCCGTCTAAAATGTGACTCAATTTTGAAATTTCTTCCTGAGTTTTTAAATTTAAAAGCTCAAAGTAATCTTCAAATGCTAAAAAATTCCATTTTTCATTATTTTTGTCATTATCCGTTATGCGCTGGATTTTAAATGCATTCAAAAAACTATCTTTTTCTGCCAATTCGACAGATTTTTTATCTAAAAGAGAATTTAATCTCTTTGAAGCCTCATCGATTTTTATTTGTTGCATTTTTTTCCTATCAAATTCGTCTTCAATCAACATCATTTCCATATTTTTTTTTAAAAAATCAAAATTATCAGTTGTTGAAGATGATGATCGGTTTTCCGAAAAATTTATAGCAATCAAATTAATATCTTGCTCCTCTTCTGAATTTCTTGTTTCTAAATCGCTTAACTCCTCTTTTAACTCTAAATATCGAATCTTTAACTCAACAAAATCAAAGTTTTCTTTATCTAATGAAGTTTTAAGAAGATCTGAATCAGAGTTTTCATCAAGAGCAAGATTTAAGTCAATGATTCTAAATTTATAAAAGAAAGGTTTTACACCCTTCATAAAATTAAATACAAAATTTTACTTAGAAAATTCAGGGTCTAAAAAATTTTCAAAAATATAATCTAGAACACGTTTTGCTTCTCCATTTATATAAGGGTTCTCTCTTACTTGTTTGACTAAAAAATTTTAAAAAAATGAACTAGCTATTAATTTAAACAAAAAAATACAATTATCTTGTCCTAGTTCTTTTTCAGCCCATTTTTTTAGCGTATTTTCCTCAATTTTAATCAAATCATTCATCTTTGAAAATATTTCAATTCAAAATTTGTACAATCATGCAAAAAAAATTTAAAACAACTTTAAAAATTAATATAATTTTTATGCAAAATGATTTTTGACATCGTCTAAAGCACTTAAACTTAAGTGAGAATTTTAAAATTATCAAGAAAAAGTATTTAAAAATTAGAATAGAGACAAAATATTTTGATTATTCAAAACAAGCTGTATATCCTTTGCAATTCAGAAATTTTCATCTAGAATTTAATAACCATAAAGTTAATAAATAAATTATCTTTATTAAAAACCTTTTTTATTAAATTTTGAATCCGACTTTAATATTAATTTTTTTTATTCATAACAATGTGATTAAATAATTAATTGTTTTTCGAAATTATTAAGTTAAAATTCATGATTTAATTTTAAGTTAATTTTTGCTTTGATTAAAAAAAAATCTTAATAACAGTTGAATATTTTATTATAAAATTGAAAATATACGTTTCCATAGTTACAAAACAAATCTAAATTTGAATTTTATATGATACTTTTCATTTTGTTAGAGTCATTGTTTTATAAAATGAATTCCAAAATAAAAAATTTTAAGAACTATCCTAAATCTTTAACTGAACGTAGTAATTTTTGTAGCAGTGATGAACAAGATATAATAAAAATTGCAAGTCAAAATACCAATAAAACTCCTAATTTTAAAGATGCTGAATTTGGTTGGAAAAAAATTGAGACGATTAATAGTATTTCTCCTAGTGACTATACAATAACCAATGTAAATCAAAACCATGATTTACAAAGATATGAAGATACCAAAAAGGCTCCACAAATGCATATGAATTCAACAGAATGGCTTTCAATATATGGAGTTGAAAGAATGCAGTTAACTTTAAAAGACCTTTTAGCAAAAGGAGTTATTAACAAGTAATTATTTAGCTTTTCGAAGATAAAATATTAATACATTAAAAAGACCAATTGGTGATAAAACAGGTAAAATTGTTCAGCATATATCATTCGATGCTAACATAATAAATGAGTTCGAGTATAAACTCAATATGAGCTTAGAAATGTTTTCGAAAAGAATTAAGTGGCTAATGCAGTCAAGTCGTCGAGCATTTGGCCTGATTCAAGGAGAAAGAGTGGCTATTATAATAGATTCATCAAATGCTAATATGGGATTCGGGAGATCAATTGATATTCAAGATTCATTACTGAATCTAATTAACGAGCAGTTATCAAATAAAAAGCAATTTTATTTTTTAAGTTTTGGCACTGAAATAGAAGAATTATGGTCCAATTCACTCAAGGATGTTCATCATCGAACGTAATTTTTTTTATTTAAATTAATTTAATAATTTAAACAAATTAATATCAATTTTCATTCATATTTTCGTAATGACATTTTATTATTTGATAGATTAGAAGAAGCAAAAGTATTTATTACCCAGTTAAAACCATCAGGTGGAAGCAATGTTCTAAAAGCATTAAAAAAAGGTCTCTCTATTCCTAAAATTGATTCGGTTGTTTTAATAATTGGAAGTGTGTAAGTTTCATTCAATTTAAAAATTTTAAGTAAAAATTTAAAAAAATTTTCAGGCCTGATCAGAATATGGATTTATTAAATGAATACATTTATCAAACAATAATTAATAAGGGTTTATCAGTTCATTGTGTTACATATGAAATAAATAATCACATAGTAAATGTAAGATTTTGTTTTTTTATGTTTATAATTTTAAAAGCTTTTCAATATTATATAATCTGCTTAAGATTTTATAATCAAGTAATCAATTAATTCAAACTTTTCTTTCAAAAATCTTGATAAATAATAAATAAAATTTTCTCCCAGATTTTAACTTTTAATCAAAAGAAAAAGAGATGCTTGTTAAAATTTATTGAGAAAATTTTATTCTAACAAATAACAAATAATTGACAATAATTTTGATTAAAATATCAAATTTTATTTTTGTATTTAAATTTAAAAACTATAAAAAATAAGACATACATTGATTGATTATCTATGTATCATTTTTTCAATTATTTTTTCTATGTTTTTCTAAAATTTAATTTTCTTCAGAATATTTTCTATGAATATTTTTTGAAAATGGTAAACGAATTAGTTAAAAAAAATCTCATAAATTTTAAGTTTAGATTTTTTTTATTAACCTAGTTTATTTCTATTTTTTATAAAATTTTTTCAAGTCAGCGGTGAAGAAACTGTCCGAAGAAACGAATGGTCGCTTTCATTGTTTTTCTAACTCACAAGAGGTAATTTAACACATTGATGTTTTAGCAAATTTTGATTTAACGATTTAGGAAGTTATTTATAATGGTACAGATATAAATATTTTATTAAAAGAGATTAAAAAAGTACAAGATGTGCTGAATCGAATCAAAGAGATGAAAAATGGTATGTTGGGTTCTGCTATTATTCAAATCGAAAATGAAATTTCCTTAGAAATTGAAAAATATCCTCAAAATAAATTCCTTCCACGTCCAAGAGGCCATGATCTTCCATTAATGATTGAATCAAATGACTCTTCAGGCAAAACTTCAAAAGATTGGATTGATAATCATGGACTTAAAGCAAAAAAATTAAATTTATATCAAGTTTTAGCTCCAAATGCTTATTCTTATATGGAAGATTATATACCTATTTTAAACAAAACTGTTCAATCGCAAGTACATGAAAAAGCTATGACCCAATTTATTTGGCATGATGGTACAATAAAAAATATTCATGTTGATCTAGCTACTCTTTATGATTTTCAAAAGCGACTAAAAGAAGCTGTAAAGCTTTATGAAAAAAGAATCGATTGGTTGTCTACAGGCAGTCGAAAAATTTTTGGTTCTATTTCTGAAGATAGTATTGTCATTCTAATTGATTTATCATTAGTAAATCAAAATTATCTTATTCATATACAGCACTCACTCAGACTTTTAATGGAACAGCAAATTATTCATAAAAAATATTTTAATCTAATAAGTTTTGGTAGAAATATAAAAAAATGGAAGCCAACTGTTGTGAGGCCAACATCAATCATGTTGCAAGATGCATGGAGATGGGTTTTAGATTTAGAATGCGAAGGAACACACAATGTTCTTGGTGCATTGAAATCAGCACTGGAAAATGAAGAAGAGATCAAGCACAATATCAACATTGAAGGGTTATACTTGTTTACAAGCGGAATCCCTGATCAACCAATTGAAACAGTTTGTTCTTATTTAGAAGAATCTGCTTGTGGCAAAAATCTGCGTTGTCACACTATATTATTCAATGTAGATGATTATGATATAAATGGTCCTATACCTGGTAGATGGGCTAATATAACGAAAACAGCTGAATCTTTGCGTCTTTTAGCTCATTGTGTGTCTGGTGGTCGTTTTCATTGGTTCCGTGAAACGGGCATAATAGAGTCAGATGACATAAAGCAAATTCAACAAGAAATCGATAAAGCTGTAGATTTTTCTAAAAAAGCATCACAATTAGTAGAAAAAATTAAAAGAAAAGAAAGAAGAGAAATTGATTTAGATGTTGACAATAATTTTAGAAGTGAAATTAGTGATTCAGATACAGATCTAAAAAAATATAAGCCCATTTTACCTCCTAAACAAACAAGCCTTTCTTTACAACGAATCCAACTTAGAGAGAAAGAAATGGAGTTTCAAACAGACAAAATAATTGAAGAAAATAAGCACAAGTCATTGCCTTGGAGACCAAATAGTTCAAAAATTGATTATCAGCCAATAAAGATAAACAGTTCTAGTTTATTAGCAAACAAATCATTTTCAGTTAAGCAAGAGCCATTTTACATTGGAGGGACAACAAATACCAAGGGTTCGATTTATAAAAAACATTCTAATACTAAATCAGTCCGAAAAGTAATCCCAATAGTAGCTATTTCAGATAAAGAAGAGAATTTAACAACTAAAGATGTAAATTTTAATACAATTTTTAATTTGAATTAGAAAGGATTTTTACTTTTTTGTTAAATAGTGGCTCAAGCGTTACAGTTTAGCGAAATTGAAGCTTGATTTACATAAACTTGTATCCGGTCCAGAATGCAAACATGATACTGTTACAATTGGAACTATTAAAAAAAGTATATCTGCAAGATATTGTTCAATATTTCCAAGTATCAATGTGAATGGTACTGTGAGGCATTTGCAGCTTAAGCAAGGCGAATTAAAAGAGTATCAAGAACAATGTGAAAAGGTTCTCAAACGGTATGTTAAACGACTTCAATGGTTGCTAAGCGGCAGTCGTCGACTTTTTGGAACATTTGTTCATGATAAAATATGTATTTTAATAGACACCTCTGGCTCTATGAATAGTTACATAGAGGAATTAAAAAAAGAGCTTGCTAGCCTTGTATGGGAACAAATTTTCAAGCATAAAATAAAATTCAATTTCATCCAATTTTCAGATGGATGTCAAAAATGGCGCAAAAGAATAGTTGAGCCTTCTGAAAATAATTGCCATGAGGCAATTGCTTGGATAGCAAGCCTTAAAGCTCATGGTAATACTTGTACTCTTGATGCAATAAAAGAAGCTTTTGATGATGATGAAATAAATGCTATTTATTTAATTACTGACGGAAAACCTGATTCTAGTACAACGTTAGTTCTTGATCAAATTCGAATTATGAATATGAAACGACGATTAATTATAAATGTTGTGTCGTTCAATTGTGATGAAAAATCTGCTAACGATTTCTTAAGTCAACTGGCTTCCGAAAATTATGGTCGATACCATCGTAGTAACAAAACTGATCGAGACATTCATTTGTTTGCGCATAAAATTTTAACTCAAGGAATTCAAGATAACTATATGTCTCACTTACCGGATTTTGAAGGAGATGATTTAAGACGACTTGCAAATGAAATCGCCATAGCGAAACAGTTTCTTAGACAATCAGTTACTTTTAGTAATATGTATAGAAGAGAAAATAGTTTTGAGCATGGTAATTATTTAAATGACTTGTTCTAATTTGTAAAATTTTTTAAATTTTTTTAAAGATATAACAATAGAAAATATTCACATTAATAAATCAAGTGAAAATCAATCAAGACATAAGAATTGTGTTCCAGTCGATTTTTTATTATAAATTAATTTTTTTTTACTTATTTTTTTTTCATTTTAAAGTAAAAGTTGCGTTATATTGAATTTTAAATTTTTTTAGCAAAAAACAACCATTTTCCAGAATAAATCAAAATTTTATTTGCTATTATAAATAAAATATTTCAATACTAGATGGATGTACTTTTTCATATTTTAAGTTTAAAATACGCTTAAACCCATTAGACATTTGGTAGTATAAAAAATTAAAAGTATTGCGCTTTAGATATTATTTTTTCTATTAATAGGATGAAAAGATGGGGATTGCAAAAAACAATGAATTATTTTTGGTATTTAAAACAAAAATAATGGGTGTAATTTAATCGGAATTCTAGTGACCCGAAGCTAAATTTAAAAATTGAAACTTTGTAACAAAAATAGAATCAAAAACAGGATTGAAGTTTATTCGACAAGAAAAAATGGAAAACGATTTTTTGAAATTTTTCTTTGCAAGACAACTTTATTGTCAGTAAATGAAACATTTTTACGATTAACATTTTTCATTCGTAAAAATTTCACATACAAAACTCCATTCGTAATTTATTAATAAATACAAGTTTTAGCCTTATTTTTATTATTGTTTTTCTTAATTTATCCGTGAACTCTCTTATAATACTTTATAATTTTTATTCATTTAGTTCAATATGCCTGAGTTTAATGATACACATTCAGCCTCGTCGTCATCAAGTCTCACAACTACCACCCAGTCAACTAACTCTCATATTCAAAACGTTCAAACTCAAATAACAGAAAAACCTACACATTATACATATCTTAAAGGATTTAGAGTAGAACAATGTGCACTTTTTCTTCAACACAAGTGTACCCAACACAGACCATATACTTGTTTTTATTGGCATTTCAAAAATCAAAGAAGACGTAGACCTATACGAAAAAGAGATGGTATGTTTAATTATAATCCAGATGTTTATTGTGAAAAATACGATGAACAAACGGGTATTTGTTCGAACGGTGATGATTGCCCATTTGTTCACAGAAATGCAGGAGACACTGAGAAAAGATACCACTTGAGGTACTATAAAACAGCTACTTGCATTCATGAAACTGACCTAAAAGGAAATTGTACAAAAAACGGATCACACTGTGCTTTTGCACATGGCTCAAATGACATAAGACCTCCAGTTTTCGATCTCAAAGAAATCCAATTGTTGCATCAAGAAAAAAACGAAACTAATGAAGTAACTGAAAATGAAAAAATTTCAAATCTCCAACAAACACTGGAAAAAGACAAACAGCTAAATGAAGACCCTAAGTGGAATGAAACAAATTATGTTCTAATTAATTATAAAACAGAACAGTGCAAACGCCCACCCAGACTATGTCGACAAGGATTTGCCTGTCCTCAATATCATAATTCACGTGATAAGCGTCGTAATCCAAGCATATTTAAATATAGATCAACCCCTTGTCCAAATGTTAAACAAGGCGATGATTGGCTAGAGCCAAGTGTTTGTGAAAATGGTGATCTGTGTAAATATTGCCATTCTAGAACTGAACAACAATTTCACCCTGAAATTTATAAATCATCAAAATGTAATGATATGATTTCAACAGGTTATTGTCCTCGTGGACCTTTTTGTGCGTTTGCTCATGTTGAACATGAGCTAAAACTGATAAGAACTCATTCAACTTCGGAATCGTCAAATAGCGACTATACATTGGAAAATTTTATGACCAATGTGCTACCTAGTGAAAAACCTAGTAATTCTTTAAGCGAAATTACGATTAGCGAAAGCCATGAACAAAAAATATACAACAAAGCGATAGGTTCGGAGAGAAAAGTGAGCCCTAATCAGACCGAAGAACAAATTAGCTCTTCTTCGTCGCCGAGTAGCTCATCTTCTCCAATACAACAAAAAAATGAAATTAGTAATAGTCCAAAAAATTTAGTAAATTCATCAAGCAACCAAGAATTAAATCTATTAACAAATCTTTCAAACACATCTAGTAGTATAAATAGTATTGCAGCAGCGTTTACTAATCATTTAGTAATAGACTATGAAAAAGAAAAACTTAGACAAGATTTAATTAAACAAACAGAATTAAGTAATAAATTAGAATTGTTGTGTTGTCAATACAGGCAATGGGTAGATAAGTTAACAATTGATGTCAATGAATGGAAAACCAAATATTTGCGGTGTGAATCTGAAAAAAAAAATTTAGAACTTCAAATACTTAACAAATTTAAATCCTAATATTTAATCAAATGTAATATTATAATTAATGATTTTTTAATTAAAAATAAATGAATAGATATTTTGTCTTGATAAAATTAAAAATAACCATCTTACACTATTTTTGGGCTAATTTTGATTGTTTTATTATTCCCTAAAAATAAGACAAAAAAATCAAATTCTTAATCGAAAATAGAAAAAAAATGTTAAATTATCAATTGAAAAAGGCGGCTTTAGAATTTTATTATTTATATTTGATTTAAAATGATGATAAATAATTTTGAAGAAATTTTTAGCCGTAATAATTCTAAATTTGATTAATTAGATTTTTCTGATTTCTACCTCCCAATTATATTACCAGCATGGGCAAAAAAAACAAAAATTAATTTATTGAATATAATTAAAGATATTTTGGTCTGATTTTTTATTTTATCAGCTTAATTTTTCCAACCATATTTATCCTTCGTTACATTTTTTTATATTTTTATAGCTAATAATTGGAATCTTTTAATCTTTTTTAAGCACAAAATTTATGTAAATACCGTAAACTAGTGTTCACGACTCTAAGAGTAAAAGCCAAAAACTCCGCTTTTACTCTAATTGAAATTGTCGCTTACTCTATATGACCAAAAATTGAGTTTTTGGAAAAAAAATTAAAAAAAAAATCCTATTCTTTGCCATATAGAGTAAAAGACAATTTCAATTAAAATAAAAGCGGAGTTTTTGGCTTTTACTCTTAGAGTCGTGAACACTAGTTTACGGTAGTTAAATTTTTTTTTATATAATTTATAAGCTTTAAATTGAATAAAACTTTAACCTATTCCCAATATAAATATCAATGAAAAAACCACTATTATGATTCATTTTGGATTTTTGATTTTACAACAGGTTTTTTTAATCCAAAAGAAAATTAATTAAACTGGTTTTTATTTGACTTTTGTATACTTCTTTGCAATTAATAAAGCTTAACACTGTCTTTATTTAAAACAAAGAGCATATTTCATACCTATCATTAAGTGTGCATAAATTTATTAAATTTGGTTTATTTGCTTAGGCTTTTTATAATGTTCCGAAAAGCAAAAGATGCTACATAAGATTTCAATTGCATTTGATTGACAATAGATATAATTTTTCAAAATAAACCTTGACGAATTTTAATCAAAAGTGAAAAACAAATAGTTATAACTGGAAAAAATATAAGCTTCAAAAACCATATAAAATCTGTGAACTTATTTTAAACTTTTCCTATAATAAATAAAAAAAAGACTAACAAACTCTAACCATAATTTTTATATTTTTTTAATTTGTGGAAAAAAATCGTTTTTAATGATAAATCTAGAGATTAAGTGTTCTACCTCTAAAAATTTTAAACTTTAATTCATTATTTTTCTCATTTGAATTACAAGCGGTAAAAATTGAATAATTTGTTTCACCTATAAATTAAATTAGCATAAAACACGACAAAAATGGTTCGAATATTTTTATTTCATTTTTTAATATAGATTTATTTAAGTTAAAACTTTTAATTTTTTATAGAGCAGAAAAAAATACCTACGAACTTTCAAATATGTCTTCACCTAATAATGAATTAAATAATTCTCAAAATACAACGGAACGAAATTTAAAATCTTCAATCAAAGCAGTTCTTAATTTTCCGTATTTAAAAAGCATTCATTTTATGTTGAAAATATTAATAATAGTAATTACTGAAAATAATTCTATGATTTTTTTTTCATATTAGTTTAAGATTTTTCATATTTGTGGTTCTATTTCAGTGAGCATTAAATATGATAATTGGGGATCAACTCGATATTACAATTTCGTCACAATTACTGGAATTGTTCTTATACTTTTAGTCATTTTTGCACATTTTTTTTACCTAACGAGACGTTTTAAAAAAATTCCTTGGAAAATAATTGTAATATTATCAATTTAATTTTATTAATTACATTATTTCGATTAAGGAATTAGTTTTTGATATTTTATGGGCAATATTAATTTTAATAGCTGCTGCAATTATAACTGACATTGCAAAAAAATATGCCAATATGGAAAGCTATGCTGCAGGAGCGGTAACATTTTTTTTTTAATTATGCAATCTCTGAATTATTCGAAATTTAAATTTAGTTTTTTGGCTTTGGTGCATTTTTATTTTATAGCATAGACGGGATTTTGAGAATTATTAGTATAATTAGAGGCTAAAATTGACGAATTAATTGACCTACATAACAGCATTAAAAACATAATTTAATATAATTAACTTTTAATTTAAATATTATATTTGGTCCGTTCATTCATTTGTAATTCAAAATATATTTTGGAATTTTTTTTAAAAGTTGATTTTTATATTTTAAAATTATTCAAATAAATTTTTTAAATATATTTAAATTAATATTGTCAATAAAAAAATTAAAAAAAGCGAAATTATTTATAATAAAAAAAAATTTATTATGTTATTACAAAAATCATTATTGTTTTAGGTTTGGATCTCATTTCCTTTATTTTTCACATAATTAAAATTATTCTTGTGTCTTTTTGATTTATTGAATTAAGAATTCAATTAACCAATTTACAACATCTAACTTTTTGCGATATCATATGATTTCAAGAAAAAAAATTTTTACAATTTTTTTAATAGAATTTCAATTTTAAATTGATTAAATTTTTAATTATTTTAGTTTATGGCATACAATTATCGTTCACCAAAAAAATAAAGAATATAAGCAAAAAAATATAATCTTAAGCGAAACTCGATTACCAAAATTTAACACCTAATTGATGTATTTTGTCGCATATTTATTCTTAATTGACACCAAAAAATCACAATTACCTGTGCAAATCAAACCAACAAATCAAAATAGGTTTCTAAACCAAATTAATTTATACTTCACCATTTCAATTTTATATTCACCAAAAATATTATAAATAGTATTTTTCGTCAAATACCAATGAGAATAGCAATGAGTTCCCAATCAAAGCCGGAGTGCCACAAGGCTCAGTAATCAGTCCACTTCTTTTTAGTATATT